>JAGFVP010000500.1:0-12844 GCA_021031095.1 Bathelium albidoporum
GTGGGGGGGTTTTTGGGGTCGGAGCCTGGTGGCGCGGCGGGGGGCGACGATGATGATTCGTCGAGCTCGATGGCCGGGTCCAGCGCGAGCGGCAGCAGCGTGCGGTACAGGTGGGTGATGAAGAAGGACAGGTCGAGGTGTAGCTCTGCGGCGGCTTTGCGCGCGTCTTGGCCGTGCAGCAGGGCGAAGGCGGTGGTGACGCAGAGGAGGGACTCGCGCACGGCGTTGCGCGTGGGTTGTGCGCTGTCCGGCTCGTTGGTCTCCTTCTCGTCCGCATTGAGGGGGTCGGAGGGGTCGGTGGTAGGCTGATGTTCGGCCTGCTGTATGAGCTCTTTGAGCGTCTCGAGGATGTCGCCAAAGAAGTCTTGGTTGATGAGGTGGGCGTATTTGGCAAGGCCTTCGAGGACGGCGCCCATGAGGTGGTTCTTCTGCTTGTGCGCTTGCAGGATGCGGAGGTAGGTCAAGAAGACGGCTTTGAGCATTTCGGCTTGGTTCTTGTCGCGATCTTCATGGCTGACTGCCGCGTCGGCTTCCTTCATCTCCTGATGGAGGGCTTTCTCTCCTCGTAGTTGCTTCCGCATCCGCTTGGTGCGAAACTCGCGCTTCTTTTTGGGTGTCTTTACCTCCTTTTCATCACTCTCTTCCCGATCGACCTGTGTGCTTGACCCTTTTTGTGAGAACTCGGATAGGAGTCGCAACTGCAAAAAGGTGTTGAGTACGCTTTCATGGATCCGATAGTCTTTTGCTTTGATCATCTTTGCAAGCATTAGGACTGCCTCTAAAGACGCATTGCCATCTTCATCGTCGCCGAAAAGTTGCTCCAGAGTCCCTATACATTTGGTGAAATCGGTGTCAACCTTTTTGTTACTCAATCTACCCACGATGATCTTGAGGAGCTCGGCTCGAAAATTGAAGTGGGGTACAGCGAGAAGTAGATTACACGTGCACGAAATAGCAACGGATTTCAAGCTAGCAACTTGTTCTATCACCCCCTCGGATTGCCCTTTGGCATATATAGCCAAGTCGCGTAGGTATGCTCGATAGCCTGTAATGATGCTTTGCTCAAATGTCCGTAATTTGCGTATGTCTTTTGACAGTTTAGCCTTCATGTCTTCTTCTGACAAAGGCCTGATTCGATAGCCAGGGATGATGTCCTTGTAGACTGCCAACTGTGTTGCTAATGCCAGCTTCTTGACTGTGAGATTTGGTGAAGCAGCAAGCTGCCCCAGCTTCTTCAGCGACCCAATGTACTCCTCGGGATCTTCATTGATATGGCCCGCAATCCTCGCAAGCTCTTCTTTTGCTTCTAGTATTTGTTGTCTGGGAGACACGTTCGGTACCTGGGGTGGTGCTTCTGACGATACTCCTTCGTCACCTCTAATCTCCGTGGGTGACCCGTCCTCAGCAGCTCCTGTCTGCTCGCCATTCTCATTCTCCGCCTCCTCTTCTGAGACTTCGGCTTCCTGTTCTACCCATCCTTCAGAAGTCTTGATGGGAAGTTTTTGCTTTTTCCGGCTCTTTTTATCGAGTTTTCGAGGACGTCGCTCATAGTCTTGCTCGAGATTCCAGCGGGATGCGAGCTTGACAAAACTCTCGTTCGTGTTATAGGTCTTGGGTTTTTCTGATTCTCCTGGAGGACTGAGTTTCCGTCTTTTGGCTTCTCGAGCACTGGCCATCTTTTTGGCCTGCGGAACACGGCGGGATTACCATCAATACAGTTAGAAATTGTGCTCGATTTGCAATTAATGTACGACAATTTTTGGTAATGACACTTGGGCGGTGAACTTTTTTCTGCCACAACTCCGATCTTTCTACCACAGAATAATTCCATCTAGACCAGCATAGTTCGTTTGTGCTCGCGACAGCATCGGGATACGTTCTAGTCTCGAGCTTTCCTCGATATCTGAGACCAATCAAAGCTCTAAAGTACAATGCGTCCTCTTACCGAGACCGAGACTAAAACTGTCTTCGAAAAAATCGCTAACTACACCGGACCCTCACTTACCCATCTCATCTCCGACACCTCCACTAATCCTTCTAGTAAGAATCCCGACCGCAGCGTCTTTCGCATTTCTGGTAACCGCGTGTACTATGTTCGCGAATCTCTTGCCAACCTGGCAACCTCAGTCGCTCGTCACAACCTCCTTTCTCTTGGAAGCTGCCTCGGAAAATTCACAAAGACAGGTAAATTCCGGCTTCACATTACGGCCTTGGATGTGATCGCCCCACATGCGCGCTACAAGGTGTGGGTTAAACCAAATGGAGAAATGCCATTTTTATATGGCGGAAACGTGGTGAAGGCACATGTGGGCCGGTGGAGCCAAGACTGCCCTGAGCATCAGGGTGTGGTTGTCTTGAGTATGAATGATACGCCTTTGGTGGGTGAATTTGCTGACTTGTATGGCGTGAACACTTCCACTGATCTGTTCTGACAGGGTTTTGGAATCACTGCGAGATCAACCGCGGAAGCCAGACGGCTTGAGCCCACTGGAATCACGGTTTTCCGACAAGCAGATGTTGGAGAGTATCTCCGCGAGGAAGACACTTTGTTTACAACGACCTGAATCGGAAGCATGAGCAATTGGCGCAAGTCCCTGACTCATGTATCATGCTGTCTGGTTGGACAATTTCCATCTATTCAATCCGCACTGAGGTCACTGCGTCTCACTCTACTTCCGGAAACCGAATCACCCTCTTTGCTAGTTACTCGGAAGACTTCTCGAATGCTAGTCCGCCAACCACAAGTGACAATGCTACGAGCTCACGCCCACACTCAGGCTTGTCGCAATGTCAGGCGCGCCAAGAATAAAATTGCTCGATCTCCCAACGCGTCCACTTTCTATCATCAGTCTTTGCCGAAGTTCAGCTATCAAACATGGCGTTCCAATTTCCGCATCGAAGAGCTTTTTGAGTCACCGTAGTGAGTAAGCCGTGCGACAATACAGAATGTACGTTCTCTATCGCCAGCATCAGCACCCAAAAGCCAAGGCTCTGGCGCTCGAAATGCACAACAACGACATTTGTAAGTGATCGAATTACTTTTGCGTCGATAAATAGTTGCTTACCACTTTCCTGGCAACAGTCGAGCATCTCGGCAATCAGTGGAACGCCAAGACTGGGGCCATCTGAAACCGAGAAGGCAAGGCTGAGTATAGCAAGGCCCCCTGGAAGTCATGGTCATCACCTTTCTGGGAATCATCTTCTGTTGGCTGTGATCATCAAGGAAACCGAAAATAAGAAGCTTGGTCATGGATCAATTGTGAAAAGATAATATTTCGACAGAGCTAGCGGAATACCAGTTGCGCGAGACTCTCGTCGTACTCACAGTACAGAGCTCGGTGAAATCAGATAAGCATTCGAACTCAATGCACCAATGGATGTTAGAAGTAGTGTCCTTGTTCATATGCTGGGAAAGTAGGCAGCGAGCGTGTCTGCGCCTCAATCAAATTGAGACTTGTAAAGCTGAATTCGCCCACTGCTATAGGGAATCGCTTGAGGGCGCAGAGTGTAGCAAGGGATTGGACGTGTAGCAGCGGCGCATGTTGATATAGTCAATGCTAAAGCTCGCAAAGCGGGAAGTAATATGAGGAGAACCTCGAGATCCTGCAGAGGTCCTCCAAATCTAAGAAATCTAGCAAGCAAGGTGGTCTGAGGTTTGTCAGCCCCTGCTGCCGGAGGATGCTTTCTTGCTTCATCATCGTTGATACTTTACGACAGACATTATTTCCTATGTGATTATACGATCTTGCTACTTCACCAATAGGATTGCGCCGATTTTGTTGGTGCTCCGGTTTTTATACAGTTCCATTCGATCTTCAATTTAATTCCACAGACATTCTTGTCAGGAGATGAAAATCGCTTCCAACATTCCCATCAAAATTATCGTAAAGTCGATAATCAAGAATGATGTTCCGCTTTTATGTCTTCGCTTCATTCTCATTGAATACTTGGCATACAGGCTTGATTGTCCTTTACTACGTTTGAGCGCCTCGAGAATCCCACGTAGGTGGACCTATTGGACCCACAAAGCAATCCGAGCAGGCGTTTTTGAACGAGACAAGGCAAGATCAATTAATTAATCAGTTAGGGTCGACCGAAACATCCTAGACACCTTCCAAGCACTGGCAACATCAAGCACTGTCTCGACATGTGCCTTGTCCAGGGGTTCTTTTAGCTCTCGCGCGATAGACCTTGCACTTCCAACTACGTTCTTGATTTGGCGACCGTTCAACTCGTGCTGGGCGAGGCTCTCCAGATCCGCATCCCCCAGAGCCACATTTGCACCTTCTGCCTGATGGACTTTCGTTAGAAAAGTCTTCCAAACCTGTTTGCGTGCGTCAAGACTGAGGTCGGAGTAGTGGATAGAGAAATGGATACGGCTTTCGAAGGCTGGATCGCATGCATCCAGACGGTTGGTGGTCAAAATGATGATCCCTTGGTAGTATTCAAGCTGGCGCAGAAAGATCGAGACAAGTGCATTCCGTTGGATATCTTTGGCATCGCGCTCCTGAAGGAAAACATCGGCTTCATCTAGGAGTAGCACGGCTTGCCACCGATGAGCTAATTCCAATACAAGGGTTAGTTGCTTGTCCACATCAGTCGGCAAAATTCCCAATTCCCCGGCGCTAACAGCGTAGAGAGGTCGTTCGGTGATCTCTGCGACGGCCTCCGCAGTCAAGGTCTTGCCGACTCCAGGGTTTCCATCCAGCAAGCCCACAAGACCACGGCCTTTCCCCGCCACAACATCGTCATAGCCGTCGGATCTCGTTGCCGAGTGCTGTTTCACGAGAGAATGAACGAGGGTCTTTACTTTTTTGTCAATCTCAAGCGATTTGAAAGCTGCATCGCCAAAGGAAACGTCGCTTAGACGAGACACAGCAAGCCCACCCCATGCTTTGTTACCAAAGCTGAATCCTAGAACCACGGGGGAGCAGATCATCAGTTGATCTGTCGTCAATTTGTCTCGATCAAGCGATCGGTGTACAGAAGGTATGAACTGAACGTTCGGGTTGAAAGCTCGGAAGGCCTCATTGTCTGTCATTGCACGGCCATGTGTTGTGAGCTTGTACCGACTGACTTCAAAATTCTGGTTTTGCTTCTCTTGCATGGCGGGTCCAGTAGTTTCCCAAAAAGCAAAGCTTTGCATTTTTGCGTACTTGCGACCCCTTGCGACTAATTCAGTACGGATTGAGCTTGCATTCTCATTATAGCACAAGGGATAGACCAATAAGTCTCTTATTTTCCTACTACCGTCGTACTCATCGATTTCCAACGGCAGAGGCTCATGAGCGATACCGAATTTGAGTCCATCATGTGCTATGATGGCACAAGTAAGCTTCCAATAGAGAATTCGACTCTTTCTTTGTGCCTTGGTGATACTCTTGACCTGCAGAATTTGGTGTTGTTCCGTGAGCTCGTGGTAATGATAGATGAATGTGTTTGGGGCGAAAAGAGCCCACAAAAGCTCCCAAGTAATTTCCAGATTTCTGGTTAAAGAGTCAAAATTTGCAACGGTAGAAGCATGCTCTTCATTGACAAACTTGACTGCTGTGTCAAGATCGGCAAGTAAAGTACTGTCTGGGGGATCGCAAGCCCGCTCTTTGTCTAGCCTCTCTCGTAGGGCAAGCCGGTTATGAAAGAATAGCTCCGGTTGCGCCTGCACAATGTATTAGACTTCTCGATCATCTATGGAGCCATGTCGACGCTGCACTAGGGAGATGGGGTGGATGGGGAGTGGCAACTTTAACGGACTGTGAAATAGTGGCTTCGACCCAAGTCCGATAGCTCGAAGCATGCACTTTTAGCCAGTGAATAGGATACAGCGTCTTGCAAGCTTGCTTATAAAATAGCAAAAGTGATTGAGCTCTTGAAACTTACTAGCGCAGGAGTTTTATTGAGGGAAAGTCCATCAACATCTTTGTTGATTTCGATGAGTACGGTAACAAGGGCCCGACTTCGGATATCGACTTGAGTCTCAACGTGCTGCCCTTTCGAATTGATAATTCGTCGAACAATCAGGACGGCATGTTTACCACTAGACTTGGACTTGTCAGGCTTCGCCGACTTGATCAATTTGTGCTGATAGGTTCTCCTAGAACAATCGGTCTAGCCTTAGTGAAAGTCCTGACGCTCTGCGACTGATCATGCAGTCGCGTTCAGGATGTATTGCCTTACAGGTCAAAACTATTTCTGTGTCAGCCAGCAGAAAAGGACAGTCTGTTTTCCAAGGAAACATACACTTGATCGTAGCGCAGGATTCGATTGGCCTCTTTTGCAGGAGGTGCTTCGGAGCCCAGTTCTGCCGTAGCGCCGGCCGACGGAGACATCTGCGCTCTTTCTTCAGCCATGCCCGCTACGCGTCCTTCCAAATCTACAGGCCTTTCGGGCTCTGCCGCCAGTCTATCATTTCTGGTTGATCAAAGTGACCTCAGCAGTGTTCTTGTAGTATTCTTCAGCACGAGAGAAGGCTGTCGGATCGGGGATCTACCCAAGAAGCTAGATATGCGGCTCCGCACCGATCAGGGCATCTGCCCACAGCCTGGTTGACCGAGTGGGCTGCAACACCGCTTCTTAGGCTGCAACAATGGCTCTCAGCCTGGAATGTGATCGTCGCAACGAGGCAAGAAGGCAAGTCTCATTGTGTCTGATGCCAGTGGATGGCACAGTCGCATGCATTTGTTGAGAGGCAGAAGCTACCCTATTCCGTCAGCCTATAGATTCCTTCGATCCCCTCAGGACCTGACTCCCGCAATCCACTTTATCGCTTGGCATCACACGTCAGCAGCATTCTTCTGACGCAGCTAGCTACAAATGCCCAATTCCCTGGGCAGTCGATCCGTCACAATCGGCATTGGATCGGCACCCAACGATAAAGTATGCATTCGGTGACGGAGACAGCATGGATAAGCCTCTATAGTGCGAACCTGCTCTATGCTATGTGCAGGGCAAAAGTGGCTGGCCGTCAAGGCATTGCTTACCCGTCGATGTGTTGAATTCTCTGAATGAACCTGGCAGGATTGGCTCTGTCAAAATCCTGGCTTTTTGCGCTCATTTGCTCCATCGTGACCCTACCTTCAACCTTATCCTTATCATCCAGTCTATCTACTCGGCAGAGCAAGTAGAAGAATCTTGCTACAGACGCTACTCGCATTTTCTCTCAAACCCACAATGAGCTCTCCAACTCAGAGGACCCCATTTCAAGATGCCCTGAACAGATGGATCAGTAATCTTCCACCGAAAAAGAAGAAACATAGCTTTGTCGCTCTTGTAGTCGGTCTAGACAGCCCTGCGACGGCGGAGACAGTCCAAGAATCCGTCATGCAAGTAGAGCGATCTTCGGAAGACAGAATGTCGTCGAAAGTCGTGAACAAAGTTCTTCGGCCGATTATAGCAGTTCTGAAAGACTACTATGGTGTAGTGGATGTTTTGTGTACACAATGTGTATTGCTCGTTCCTCGCAGGAATTGCTGACTCGTATTTACCAGCAAATGCGGACCCCATGCCAACCGCCATAATCTGGGGTGCACTCAAAGTTGTTATCGATGTAAGCATCATCCGATGTGGCCGGTTGCATCTAATACAAACTTGAACAGGGATCTGCTCGTTTCATCGGTATTTACGATACCATGAAGAATGAGCTTCGAGGCCTGAAGACCCAGCTGGAACGCTTGACGGACTACGAGCATCTTTATGGAGATTCTTCAGCAATGCAAGAGCAGCTGAGCAACTCCTACGTCAATTTACTCCGGTTTTGGCATCAAGTTCACAAAGAATGTAATCGCTACAGTAGGTGCTGATCCTCCAGGCCAGTGGGACTCATGGCTTACTCCCCGATTGAAATCTCCGCAATCCTCCGCGCAACAGCCTCCTTCAGTACGAAAAAGTTAAATAGTATTCTCAGCGACATGGAACGGGATGCATCAAACGTTGAGAGACTTGCTCCAATCATCGAAGCCCGCAAACAGCGTGGTGAGCGCGAAGATGCGGACTTGGAGAGGTGTGAAGCCGCTTTGGAAAGAGCGGCGAACAAGCAGGAGCGAGCAGAAGCCTCAGCTTGGCGCCAGAAGCAACAAAGTTCTCTTCCAGGTATATGATCTGTGTTGTATACCGAGTAGATTCTCACGGAATGCAGGCCTTCAGTACCGCGAAATAAGCGATTGGTTAAGTGCTTACATGGTCACCGAGCACAACAAGCGGCACCATCAAGACATTGCAGATGCGAGGTTTGAAGACACATGCGACTGGCTACTTGATTTCTCGGCATACAAGGATTGGCGTTACGGAACGTCTGCAGATCCGATCATTTGGCTCTTCGGGGGCCCTGGAATAGGAAAGTCCACCATTTGTTGGCGAGCTTTCGAGGAACGAAAGCATTGCGAAGTGCCTGTTGCTATACAATATTTTCGATTCGACGAGCATATCACCGCGTTGCAGACGATTCAGAGCTTGTCGTACCAGCTTCTCGAATTTTACTGGCTGCATTACAAAGAGATCCCTGAAAAGCTATATACTCATTCACAACGAAGCGCAACCGATCTCGAAAATGTTCAAAGCTTCATTCAAACGCTTGTCGGAGTCTTTGTGCAACGTTCCGAGGCGTCCACTACCCCCAGCAACGGAGACCAGTCAAGGCAGTCTCCTGGTGTAAGCTTATTTATTGATGGATTGGACGGCCTAACCGAAGAGAAAGAGGCAAAAAAGGTCCTAGATTCCTTGATGAAGCTTTCTCTTGCATTTCCGAGTAAAGTGCGCCTTTGGTTTAGCACAAGGGATGAGCCATTCATCCGAACACGTTTCGAGGACCACCCAAAGATTAATCTACACAACCACGTCAAAGATGATGTTGCTAGATATATAGACCAATCTGTTCCTCGAATTATTGACGACTTGGTTTTCGGCGATGAGATACATGAAGACGAGGACGAAGGTATGCGACAAAGCTTGCAACCCCAATGTCGTTGACCAGTTCATGGCCCAGGGAAGTGATAATGTATGGGACACTATAGCTAATGCGCATAACAGTGCGTACATCCCTTACAAGCGAGCTAAAAAGCCGTGCCAAAGACAATTTTCTCTTTGCAACCCTTATGATCAAAAGACTGCAAAATGAAGTTGGTCGCTATGACGAAATCATCGACTTTGTCCGAAATGGACTCCCTGAGAATCTTGAGCATGAATACAAGCGAATTTTTGAGCGGTATCGCAATTTCCAGCTCAAATATGTCACGTACGTCCCCAGCTTTACTTCCTAACCTTTTGGAATATTTTCTTAATTGTCACTCGGGAGTGTCCATGTTCGTATTCCGCCCATGTAGCCGACAGCTAGACTGTCTCATTTCTGATCAATGGGAGCAAAGCTTTCAGCGAACTCCTTTATGATATTATTTGAAGCTGCTTCTAACGCTGACCGTAACAGTCAAGTGTTCTCCTTGGTTGCGTTTGCAAAAACACCGCTCCGATTGGGAGAGGTAGAAGAGTTGATTTGTATGAATTCTTCCACAAACTCAAAGATGCTTGATAGAAGCAAGACACCTTTAGGTCTCCGCAGATTGTTTGCCCCCCTCATTGAAGTCCGGGAGTATTGCTGCGAGAATCACTGCTTTGGCTTAAGGGACCTAACATGCCGCCTGTTCCATTCTTCGGTCAAAGACTTTTTGATCCGCAATCCAAAAATTGTGCAAGACCGAGAGGACGTCAAAGAGAATCAACACCTGATCATCTCGAATGATGCCATTTCGAAAGCGTGCATCTTGTATCTTTTCCAGGATAGATTCGCTAGTCTCCTGCAAAAAACTACTCTGGATGACGGCACAAAGTCTTGGATTACAAAATTTGGCGAAAAAATCAATGACCATAAGCTTTTGACTTATGCAGCAAAGTACTGGGACAAGCGTGGGTACCAGTTTAGGGGTTTGTAGCCATTCACTAATGTATGTGCGAATAGATCTAGACGAGATGGCGCTCACGGACCAATTACGGAGTCTTGTTGAGAGCTTTCTGAACTCTCCAAATTACCAGACATTGGTCCAGGTGCAGAGCATATGCGTAGTTGCGCAGTTCTCTACCTACACGAACTACGCGGCCTCTGGTGTGTGGCTGAAGCGCGTCTTCCCACGTTGGATAAGACAACACTATTCAACGGGCTTCGGGACATTCCACGATGGATATCGAAGGTTTCTCAGCGACTGGGGCTACTTTTTGTCCTGCGGCACGCATCGATCTTCAAAGTGTCCATTGAACCTGTATGCTGGCGAGGTAGACAGATGTCTTTGGGGCTGCCTCGGCCCTGGAAACTTTCTCTCTGAACGACACGGGAGGTACGCCAGCTTCATGCTCATTGATAAAGCGAGCAGCCTTGACGCAACGCCACATGCATACCGGGACTTCATTGCCCCGGATGGATCAGAGCTGCACTTATTCTCGTCAAGGACGGCTCGGTAAGAACAGCGCATTCTTCTTAAGTATGCCATCCAACTGATCAGCAGCAGTGACGACGCACCCTCGTCCGTAGAATTCAAGCTCCAAATCTGGTCGCTTCTGGAAAACGATTTGCCTACCATGAAGGAAGAAACGGTAATAATTACGAGTGCTGCAGAGACCAAGTGGGACACTTATAACCAAAAGCCCAAAAAAAGGCAAAACAAGTTCTCCGCGCCAGAAGCACTATTTCTAGATACGGATATGGCTACCTTGCGGATTGGCCGACAGCTGCTTCGGCGGAGACCTGGAACATGCCACGAGACCCTTTTAAGTGGCGCTGCGGGTGACAAAATTCCTATGTATTTTGAAGAATGCAACACTCGTGGGCCATATGTTGTGCTGGCGACGAGACAGGTAGAGCCCAACGTTGAACCAGAGCAACCCATGGATGATCCCGAGAAGGACACTGTTCAAGATGTTGAAGATTGCGCGAGTGTATTTGGGCAAGACAGCGACCATGAACCCATCACACAGCATCCAGTGAGCGGAATAAGAACTGCCTCACGGCAACCGCATCACGAAGCTGCAGCGCGAACCAGAGCATCTTCGAAAGTATCTTCGAAAGCATCAGTAACATCCTCTGATTCACAAACTTTTGACGAGACAGAATCAAGTTCATTAGATTCTTCGGATGATACATCGGAGTCTGATTTTGCAAGAGAGAGCTACAGTGAAGCTTCAACTCCAGAATGTTCTGAACATGACCCGGTAGAGACCCACTCCAGTAGCAACAGTGACACCACCGATGTGTCTTCGAGCGACCACAGTGAAGCATCTCGTGACGAAGTCCTTCTTAACTACCGTCAATTGCTGACCGACCAAGACGATGCTCAAATGCCATTTGCTTTCGGATCAGATACAGATTCACGTAACAGCGGTGATGATCTTCGAGGACACCACTATTATGCGCAAGCTCGACGCTCTCCACGAAAGTCACGCCGGAAACCCGGCTCCCTGTACGGTGCGATTTCAGTATACGACACAAGTTCTGGATCTATGGTGAAAACCTTTCATTTCGAACAAGATTTACCGTTCAGACTTCATAGCTCCCCTCCGGTCATTCACCCGTCAAAACCGCTAGCCGTGTGGCCTCTTGCTGCAGGCAAATTGCTATTTGCTGATTTCCAAAATAATTCTTACTTCATTAGAAGCGCTCTACCATCGACCCGTAAGAGTAAGTAGGCGTAGCCCATCCACACATACCCTCCTAACAGGATCTGCTAGCACGGCATGTTTTTGTGAAATGCCATTTCTCTGCCTGCGGGCAATATCTCCATATTGCGTCGCTCGAGGCCAAGTTGGACTTAAAAAGCAAGACAGCCATGAAAGCCGCTCGAGCAGGAGAGCGCAAATCATTTGCTCTAGCAGTATTCGTATCAACTCACCGCCTCTACGAGGAGAAGACATGTAGAAGTCCGCCTAGGCTGATACACCACGTCAAAATTTCTCTGGGAAAGTTTGCATTCTTCTCCCTTGCAAGGCCACCTGTCACCATTACCTGGGCCGAGAAGGAGCTTTATGTCACCTGCAGCAGCAACCGTCTTACAGTTTACCGTGTGGCTCTCTTCCCGACGCAAGCAGAGACAGCAAATCAAAGCACGTTAGTTCCGAGACAAACAATCTTCCTCCCCGACTCTGCACGTACTCGAGAAGTTCACTACTTGCCCCCTAAAATACCCGATGGTCGTGCTACAGTCATCATCGGCAGCTTCTGCGATCTTTCTAATACATCTCGACAAGTGAGACTCGTCTCAACCGAGACTCCACACAGTAGCTGGGAGAAACACATCGCCCCATACGAGTCACCCCCTATCGGCTTCTTCCTCCGCGAATCTGACTTTGGTGGCTGGGGTCTAAGTATGGCAGAGGTGGATGTCGCAAACATGTATAGAAACGGCGAGTTGAGTCGGATGATCGAAGACTTCGATCCAGAGGATGACTGCGATATTGAGCATTATCTGGATGACATCGATTTCGAAAGCTACCTTTATTGAGTCTTCTCGATGAAGCAACCCAACATTTGTAGCTAGTGTGTCGATTTGTGAAGCAACCGAGGCATTTCAAACCCTTCTGGAGCTCTTTCTAGTACTGTCGATGTCCGCATCAAGTCATTCACTTCGCCGGCCCGATCAACAAGAATCTATGTAGCAAGCCTCCTTCGCCATGCAATGTCTCAATCCATACCCAGCCCGTCCGCGAAACACCATAACCATGCAATCCACCACCATTCATATACCATTAATCTTCCGATCCATCATTCCTGTACCATTAATCTTCCGATTCATCATTCCCTATTCTCTTTTTCCGTTCGTAGCTATCAAAACCCCCTCCCACTCCTCTTCCCCCCCCGCAACAACCCCTAAAC
>JAGFVP010000501.1:0-12515 GCA_021031095.1 Bathelium albidoporum
GGATAAGAAGGGGAAGGGGAAGGGGTGAGGGGTGGTTTCTGGAGAGATTGAATGGTCTGTTGGTTCTGGGGGACTAAAAGAGATGGGGAGAGGCAGTACGACATAGGCTTTTGGACCTGAGCCCGGCAACGGAAGGGAGCGGAGAGTCGTCATGATAGTACGCGGCTAGGGCGAAGACGCGAAACGTTGAACGCACAGCTGGTAACAAAGCCATGTTGAAGCTGCATAGCAATTTTGTCGCCTAGCGTCGCACATGAGCGGCTCGGCGTGTGACATTTTGGATGTCTAGATCATTTGGATTGGGTTACATGTGGAACTAGATGATGGTAATTAAAAGAGAAATCTCTGACGAAAAATCTAGACTCTTTGTCTCCGTTAATGGGGTTTTCTACTATTGCAATGCCAGGGGCATGACTTCCTGAGTAAGCGCAGTTTGTGAAGCTTTGATGTTTGCGTGGCCTCAATCGCTGATTTTCTTTGACTGTCCTCGTGCAACAATCGTACCAGGCACAAGCTTTATCGGTACGGCTTGACGGCAACTTGCTGTGGAGTTCGGATGTGGTCTTTGTTTTTCCTAGAAGGATTCGTTAGTATCGGAGCAAACACCACCTCCGCTGCAAAACAAAAGCCTTTGCGACACTGAAGGATTGTTGAGCCTTGGAAGATCGCACTGGGCACGTCAATGGATACTAGGGTGTACGCGCCCTACCTGAATTTATCAAATTCCTTCTATAGAGGCAAAATCATGAGATTATTTACGATTTAATAGAAGATATGCTATCGGACGCTCATACAATTATCATTAAACCTTCGTGGGTACTCACTGTACCATCGATATGATGCGGTGAGAGGATCAAGACTCGACTAATTGGCAAAAACAGTCGCAGCATTGCATAGTGGAGACGGAGATTGATTGTTCAGTGGCCACTGAATTGATTTGCAAGGAAATTAGAAACTATTGTACTATGCAACGCTCCATAGGAGAGATGTGCAGAAGATACAAGGAGATTCTACAAAGCTGGTGGCTACAAATGGCCCAAAGAAATGAGGAGTTGTGAAGAGTCTAATGGGAGCAGGGACTAAGAAAAGATGCCCGCGCTGCTCCATCAGTCCCTAAAATTCATCACCCTTCAACCCGCTTGGTGATCCTCAACAAACCGAACATCTCAGACCATGCGCTTCCCCACTACTCCATGCAAATTGTTGAAGAGAAGGATTAGTATCATCGCTTGCTTGCAACAATCATTTAAGATTGCTGAGCAAAGCCAATTCGAGGTCCCGTAGAGTCGAAAACGACGTATTGGCTCTTGAGGAAAATGTCGCCAAGGATGCTGAAGCCGATGCCCTCATTACTCTGAATACCACCGTAGCAAGTACCGTCACCGTTGGGGGCGTAGTTGATGTCAGTGCCAGGGACAGTGTGGATGGTGCCACCAATCTCAACACCAAAGGAAGGGAGGGTGGAGCCGCAAGGGAAGACGTAACCACCGGCACTTTCGCTGTTCTTGGCACCAGATACCTGCTTGTAGTAGGCGGAAACGATGCTGTCGTCGATGAGGAGAAGAGTGGTACCAGTGTCAGCAATAGCATCGATGCTGGCGCTCTTGGTGGAGCCACCGCCAACAGAGTAGCCGTTAGCAGTGAATTCCCAGAAACCCTGTTCGGTGGTGACGTCGGTGTAGGTAATGGAACCGGTGTAGGCAGCAGTATCGATGTAGCCGAAAGTGTAGAGACCAGGAGCACCCTTCTTCAAGTCGGCAGTGAAGAGAGGCTGGGCCAAAGACGACTTGACAGTGTCAAAGAAAGTGGTAGCAGGTCTCGGCGAGACGGTGTTGATGCTGCTGAAAGCAAGGCCGAGGAGACCATCGCTAGAGGTGTCTTGTTGAAATGAGCTTGAGATCGAAGTGGCAGCTTCGACAGCCTGAGAGGTAGCAGTGACGCCGCCGACAACGACAGTGTCTGCATAAACGTTGCCAGCCGCACCGGAACCATCACCGTAGGTGATTGACCAGCGTTCGCCCGACTCTACTTTAGCGGAGTTGACTTCGTAGATGGCGTGACCGCTCTGCTCGGATCGCGGCAGTTCAGAAGAGAAAACCCATCTGGAAGAGTTTCAATTAGCCTTGTGCTCAATCTTACAAATATGCCGTAAACAGATTGGTCTAAGAAATTTCCGGGTGGAACAACCAGGGGTCGCTAGCAGGGCGGCAACTATCTGTAACGGCCGAAGTTGCAGGGGTTCGGGACAGAGCGCAGTAGTATGAACCCTGTACGCCCCACTCCAGTCCCTTGATCAAATCGCGCAACCCGATAAATGCGTTCGCACCCAGGCACGAGTCCTCTTTGCACGGACTCTGTAAACGTGAAACGGAAGAACCCCCAATCATAATGCCCGGAAATCGCAAAATAGCTTGCGAAGCGTTTGCATGGCGTGGCAATGGGAATACGAAAATCCAAATACTTACAGATCGGCAGAACCAGTGTCGAAGTCCAAGTTGAGGGACTCATTACCAACGGTGACTGGAGTGATGTACTCCTCGTCGTCGGCAGTTGGCGTAGTAGTGACAGTGCCAGATTGAGCGGCCGCTGCCTTCTCGACGGGAGAGGGGATAGTCTTGCTGTACTTGAGATAGGCCTTCTTCAGTGCAGTAGCACCATGTCTCGTGACAGTCCTGCCGGATGGCACCTGCTCGATTTTGAACTGGGAGCGCGGTGCAATGTTGTGGTAATGGGGGACAGCGGCAGCGACGTTAACAAGGGCCGCAGCGGCGGCAACCGAAGTAGTGAAATGCATTCTGAGTAGAAAAGATGCTCTGTGAAATGAAAGACCGGTGAGGAAGCAGCTGAGGCAAGCTCTTTATAATGCTGGGGGAGCTTGAGTCTTGAGGCTGGATGGTGACTGAAAGAAGGCGGCAGAGTCCTTCTTATAGTGAATGTGAAGCCTGTCAAACGCACCTCCAATATCTATAATACAGAACGTGATTGCAGCCAAGAGATGCAATCAAAACTTCCTCCGCCACTTAGAGCAGAATGCCGGCCGAGCGCTCCTCGCCACCCCTGCACGGCGATTCCATGACGCTGGTCAAGAGCACGATTCAAAGTGACGATCCCCAAAGATACCTTCTGCATCAGGCGCATCCGTCCCTGCAGACGGAAGGAAGCCATGCACCCATGGATAACGCCGCAGGCTTTGACCCCACAGAATCCGTCGCGTAGGGAATAGGCAAGGCGCTGCACCGCCTTATCTTGCCATACCGCCGATCGCAGATGAAAGGGATAGCCCTGAGCTTGGCCCGTCTCGTTAGCGATGTTTTCCAGAAGGCCATAGGATGGCCAAGAAGAGCGCCGTATCACAGTCTCTGGCATTGATAACGGCACGCCGTGTGCAATATCTCCATCGAATCTGATTTGCCCTTCTAGAAACGCTATAGAAATGAAGGGGAGAAAAGCACCCCCGACTAGACTCATTTGAGG
This sequence comes from Bathelium albidoporum, assembly GCA_021031095.1. NCBI lineage: Eukaryota > Fungi > Ascomycota > Dothideomycetes > Trypetheliales > Trypetheliaceae > Bathelium > Bathelium albidoporum. The sequence goes on from JAGFVP010000501.1 coordinate 3,475, forward strand.
ATGTGAGTAGAGCACACCATTCGGCGCGTTGAAGCGGACGAATAGAGGCCTGCGAACAGCGTGGACCAGTTTGAGGCCTTCCCTTTTCGCGCACTGGCGTCTGCTTGGAGGCGGCCGATCCACGGCGGGTGGCTAAATAGCCACAACCGCAGGGAGGAAGCAGAGTGCAGGGGCCAAGCTTTGGGTCGCATCCATCACGCGGAGACAATGACGAGCTTTCGTTACCCGCATGCCACCATAGCAACTCGACCAGTTGTTAGGGTTAGAATGAATCTGATTATCCCTCGGCAGGTAGCAGTCAGCCAAAGGTTGACAACGGTCGGATCAACTGGCGTGCTGATCGCATATACATCGGTGGTGGTTGCTGACGAGTGGCATATCATGCAGCAAACACCTCTGATTGCAGGTCGGCCTCAAACCCTGATGTTAAAGCGTCACTAGCGGCCAGCACATCCCACCTCGACGGATATCGTAGGTACGATGACAAGGACTGGACAGCAAGCAATCCACGAATTGCATGGCGACGCAGTGTTTCGGAGCTGGGCCGGAACAGTGCCAGCGAGTCAACCCCAAGGATACCACTGAACCGAATAAGAACCAATTCAAACAGGTGATTTCGGAAGCGTTCTGTGGTGTTCGGTGGCTATGGGTGCGCTGCGGGAGATTGTGAAACGCGCCTAGCCTGCCCACGCCTCTATAGAACGGCACCAGTCAGACGGCAGGACCACCGCAGAGTTGCGCGACGTTCAGATCAGTGTCTCTGGAGCCGTGGACCGGTCGAGCGGTCACGAAGACAGGCATTCGGGGAGCTCCCATTCGAGCGGCACCAGAGGAGCGAGGAACACCCTGCCATAGGATGGACCTTGTAAAAGTAGAGGTACATGGAGGACGTGGTGGAAGTTTGTGGTAGATTGGAAGTTGATTCGCTAATCGGGCACCCACCTTCCCGTGGCGGTAAAGACAAAACAGGCGGATAATCGTCGCGCCGGCGCGCACATCATCGCAAATCAATGAGGAAGGCCTACAAGGGAGGTGGTGGTGGTACTTCTCCTCTCCATCACATGCATCTCAACGGTACCTCTCCGTTACCGCCGCTGCTAAACTGGAGCCTGCTGCATGACCAGCAGATTCCATTAGTCTGCTACCCACGTCACGTTACGATCAAAGCGCTCGCCTGTTAAGCGACGCAGTCGACCCAAGATCGGCTCGACTGGCTTGTGACCGAACAAAGGCACGAAAGAACGCCACCGGACGCGAGGCTCGAGGGCAAAAAGCGCGAGCCCCGAGGAACAACGGATATCTTGACCCCATGGTGGCGTAAACGCCATCTGTGTGGGGTGCTCACGGACAGCCTTACAGGACGCACGGGCCAGAATGAAGGCGTCCAGAGAATGCCATGAAATGCTATGATGGTGGCCAACAAGCGAATTACGCGCATTGGTCGCATCGTTATGCCAGTCCAACAATGGCGAATCCGAGACGAGGCACGAGCACCAGGTACGTATCTTAATAGGCACAGAGATACGCTCATGCAGACACGAGATCAGGATTCGCACGGCCTCTAAGCGGGCACTGGCTTCATTGCCTTCAAGCTCAGGCCTTATGATGCCATCCGAGGGAATTCTTGTAAAGCTTCTACTACTGTTCTAGCGCAAAAGTTTTGACCAGCTGCAGACGCAAAGCGGAAGCAGCAATACAGCGGCGTGGGAACCAATTGTGGGGGACGTGCTGAAATTGCCAAATGCAGTACCTGACAAGATAAGCTTTGCTTGGGGGCTTGGGGGGTGGGAAGTTTAGGTAAACATGGATGGCGACTTCATCTCCAACCTTCTGCATTAGCTCTCGTTCCCATAGACTGCGCGCTGTAGCGCAGCAAGAGCCTCTTCATATTCCTGCTTCTGCTCGGCCGATACAGTTGCAGCGCCAAGACGCCTTCGCTCTACTGGGTATTGCCTGACTAACTCAGGTGCTCGAGCGAGAGCATTCCAGAACCATTGTGCTTCTGTCGAGGTAAACAAGGTCCATGCACTGCCCGGCTTACCAGCTCGAGCAGTTCGACCGACTCGATGAATGTAGGAGGTGACGCTTCGGGGCATATCGTAATTGATGACATGTGAAAGCTGAGGTAAATCAAGCCCACGCGAAGCGCGATCAGATGCAATGAGGATGGATGTTTTCCCACTTCGGAACGCGCCGATGACCGTTCTACCTGCAGAACTAGTAGATGACTTCGTGAGGACTCCTGTCAGGCTTGCATAAGGCGGATGAATAATCCCCACCAGGTGTGATAGTCGAGTAGCATTTTCGTTAGAGTTCGTAAAGATCAATACCTTGGCAGGTTCAACTGAATGGAGATCGGAAGAATTTTCCTGCGACTCTGATCGATGGTGCAATGTTTGCATAGGGGAACCTGCGGTAGAGACATCTGGGCTTTCGTCACCTGCAGGCACTGGATTCTCCGTGAAGTTGGGATAGGGTTCTGCGGCAAAGGCCGATGACTCGGGTGAGATTGGCCATGGTTCTGATGAATGATCATCCTTGTCGAGGGAACTGAGAGACGCATCGTCTTCGGACTGATCTGGAAAGTCGTCAATTTCGTCATTGCTTTTTTCTGCAAAGATGTCGTTCTGAAGGAGGCGGAGCAGGTACAAGGGTTTTTCAAGTCCGTTCCCGGTCGGAACTGCAAATTCCCTAAGCGTAGCCGGTAGTTCATTGCCCCGTCCCCCAGAGGTCCTTCCCAAATCATCTGAGACATTGGATGTCTCAACGCCTCCCAGAGCGATCATCTTTGGTCGCCACAATTTGAGTGAACTCAGCTTGCTAACATCTTTGGTCATTGTTGCGCTCACAATGATCTTTTGAACGTGGCGCTTCTCTGGCAGCAGCCAGAGTTGTGCAAGCAGCTCATCGCTTGCTGAAGGATTGGGCTTTTCCAAAGCTCCCATCACAATGTCAACCCATTGCTGAAAGTTCTCGTCGAGTAGACGATCCGCTTCGTCAATGATGAGCCACTCCAGATCCTCTAGCGTAAATCCAATCGTTGTCTGAATATGGTCAATGAGTCGGCCAGGGGTGCAGATCAGGATGTCAACACCGGAACTATAGACAGGGACATGGTTAGGTAGCATTCGGACCGTATCTTCCAATATGCGAATATCTTCTTTAATGTCAACATCACCGTAAAGCAAGCGCTGGTTTGCCTTATCCAGTAGCAATGCGTATTCTTCCGGATCGTATCGCCTACCCCTTTCAACCAGTCTCTCTTGCTCGGTTGCAAGTGGCACAGTGCCAACTGCAGTCCCAATCTTAAGGTTTGTTCCAGTGGTACATTGTTCTATAACCTTGCTCACTTGCGAGACTAATTCCCTCGTCGGAACAACGACCAGTCCTCGAAGCTTGGTGGTGGGTCGGGACTTGAGCGTTTCCACCATTGGAAGCGTGTATGCTAGAGTTTTTCCTGAACCGGTTGTTGCAGCAATGCACAGGTCAGATCTACGCACATGAGAGGAGCCAAGCAGCATTGGAATCACGACGGATTGAACGGCCAGAGCTTCTGTGTAACCTCTCTGTCTGAGCAAATGTGTTGTCTTCTCATCAAGCGGCAAGCCTGTGAATGCCTTCCTCTCTGTATGCGGTACTGTGACCGGATCAAACATCCATGCTGGGAGAGTAGAAAAGGCAGGTTGGTAATCAGGATCCGCTACAGGTTCAGGTTGAGGAAGTGGTTCCAGGCCTTATGGACGATTAGTTAGGAGTTATAGTTCGAAATCGAGAAGGCTTCTTACCATGAAGCTCAACTTTAGGCTCATCTCCATTGTTCCTCGACATAGAAGCCTCATCGTACGCTGCTCCACGAACTTGCCTCTCCATTGTTTTTTGAAATTTGGCAAGTACTTTTTGATGTGGAGCCCTTCCAGCTGTTTCCTTTGTACCTGTACTGAATGAACCATTGCCGTTTGCAGTTTGCGAAACTTCCTTTTCGTCTCTCTGTGCGCTTCGATCCTGCGTCATGGACACATTCGCCTTCGTGACTTCAAGACTTTTGTCTACGGATTTTTTGGTTTTCTTGGATTTGTGTTTTGGTCGGTCCGTGGAAGCACTAATTCCTTTCACTGGCAAAGCCAGACTGCCTGCCAAATTTTGAACGGGGCTATTCTGAGTTCCGGGCACAGTTGCATCTTCAGCTTCACGTTTGCGCTTTTTGGATTTTGATTTCTCTTCATTCCCACTCTGAGACAAGCGGTGTTCTTGACGTGAGATGGATTCTTCATTAGACCGTAAATGAGACCTTTCTCGATGGCGGCTGCCGTGGGCAGGATCGTGGGTACGTTCAGCTTTTGGATCTTTATCGATGTGTGTCCGCAAATGCTGCTTTGACCTTTTGCGCTTTTTCCCTGAACTCCCGCCATCATGTAAACCCGTAGGAACTTCTGATTCAGTCTTTGAACGTTCGTCTGCGTTTGAAGGTTTTGGAGGTACCCAGCGTGCGTAAAGCGCCGCCATCTTGGCGGTTTTACTCTGATTTTATGTGGCCGGCGTATTTTATCCTCAGTAAGAATGCAGTTATTTTGACAGCTGTGACCGCCATTGTAGAGCTAAGTTGGACCGCGGGGACCCTGCGCCTCCTTTCTGCCATTTGCCCCATGATACGGGTGTGAGCCGCATCTCTCGAAAACTGTACGGTACTCGACCTTGCAACGTAATTGCATAGCGAACGGGTTGTCAGCATGTTCGGCTTAGTCGACCATATGAAATTGCGCCATTGCTGCGCCCAGATACATAAAGAATGCCTTACAACATTGCGTACGCTCACAGCCCGAATCTCCTCTTCAAGCACTCACAGCTAGTAGTATGGTCAGCGATTTCTTTTTTCCACAGCCAGGTTAGGAGTTCAGATCATCTACTGGGATGACGAAATCATTAACAGTTCGTAGGAGGTGTCGAGAGTCACATATATCAATTGTCCTCCGTATGCTTGATCCAAGCCTGGTTTACTCAACGTTGACCCTCTTCAGAAACTGATCGATCGCGGCCATAAGGTCGTTATTATCACCCATGCATATTCTGGCCGTACAGGTGTTCGTTATCTAACGAATGGTCTCAAAGTCTATCATGTTCCCTTCTTTATCATTTACAGGGAAACTACGTTTCCGACTGTCTTTTCTTTCTTTCCCATTTTCCGTAGCATCATCATTCGCGAAAGAATTGGTATCGTTCATGGCCATGGAAGTCTCAGTAGTCTCTGTCACGAAGCCATCTTGCATGCTCGTACCATGGGCTTGCGTACTGTTTTCACAGACCACTCTCTCTTCGGTTTTGCAGACGCAGCTAGTATTTTGACCAACAAGCTACTCAAATTTACTCTGAGCGATGTCGACCATGTCATATGTGTCAGTCATACCTGGTAAGCCATTTTACAACGACTGGGCAGAAAAAAGAGTACCTAACCCTTATGCAGTAAGGAGAATACGGTCCTTCGCGCGTCCTTGGATCCTCTCATGGTTTCTGTCATTCCGAACGCCGTAGTCGCCGAAAATTTTAGGCCTCTTGGGCATCGTCCGCTTCAGTCAGATCTAAGCCCAGCATCGCCGAATGACTCTCGCCCGCCGAAGCCGCCTCATCATCTTGGGCCCGACGATATCATCACCATTGTCGTTATTTCCCGCCTATTCTATAATAAGGGCACCGATCTTCTGATTGCTGCGATACCTCGTATTCTTGCAGAGCATCCTAATGTCCGTTTTATCATTGCTGGCTCTGGTCCGAAGGCGATTGATCTCGAGCAGATGCTAGAACGAAATGTCCTTCAAGACAAAGTCGAACTTCTCGGGTCAGTTCGTCATGAAGAAGTAAGAGACGTTATGGTGCGGGGACACATATATCTTCATCCATCACTTACCGAAGCATTTGGCACCGTCCTCGTAGAAGCGGCTAGCTGTGGTCTTTACGTAGTCTGCACTAGAGTCGGAGGAATCCCGGAGGTCTTACCTGACCACATGACTACCTTTGCAAAGCCAGAGGAGGATGATTTGGTATTGGCAACCGGAAAAGCGATTGCTGCTTTACGAGAAAAGAAAGTGCGTACCGATCGTTTCCACGAACAGGTCAAAATGATGTACTCCTGGACAGATGTTGCGCAACGTACCGAGCGCGTCTACAATGGCGTCGCAGGTATGCTAAGTGAGGAAGAGTTCTACGGTTATTATCCTTCGGGTGCTACGCAAGGTCAAGCGGGCGGCCAAAGCTTTGCGCTCATCGACAGACTTAAGAGATACTACGGGTGTGGAATATGGGCTGGCAAGCTCTTTTGCATGTGCGTCATCGTGGACTACTTGCTCTTTGTATTTTTGGAACTATGGGCTCCAAGAGCAAGTATAGATATTGCGAGGGATTGGCCAAAGAAAGGCATGCAGATCAAAGATGGGAAAAGCGGCAACGAGTCGCAGACGATGTCAACGAATACAGAAAGAGCGGAGAGAACGACCAGCCATACTACGGACTTATAGCGTGCGCTGTCCCAAAACACAACTGCATTTCGCTGCTGGGTATCTGAAGGCCAGAATTCGGCAGGCGTTCACCGGCAGTACGAGAACAGCTCTGAATCAACGACACATCTCCGGAGTCTCGTGGACAACCTCCATTTGGGCCCGAGTCACGACGTCTTGGGGGAAAAAAAAAAAAGAGACGTATCTGCCTCTTTGTATCGTGAAGATATCATGCCCGTCCTTGCCGACCGTCCGTCTGTCGCCAGATTGTGTAATAAAGTTGTAGGTACCAATAGAAGAGGCGTGCAATGAGGAAACTTGCGGCTAGCCTAGACGAGCACCTGAGAGCGTTCAAGGAATTCCACAATGCAGGGTCTAAGTTCGGCAGCCTGGAGAGCCACTCCATACTCCTAACTCACCGACCGTCCTACACAAGCTTTGAGAGTGGCGTTTGCATCCACCCCCGACCTTTTACTCAGTTGCTCTGGTCCAGAGGACACTCAAAACCCTGCTCCTGGTTCTCAGAGCGGATAGGATTGGCGAAGAGAAGTCGGACCACATTGGAACAACGTAGTTGCTCCTAGATTCTCTCTCGATCGAATCCTGTGCCGGATCTTTGCATGTCGTCGCCTTACCCGGTCGCCAACAGAATGACGCCTCCCTTGAACCGTGTTCTTCAACAGCCGCAAGAGCTGCAAGGTTTGCCGCGTCCTGTCTGCTTTGGTGACGCCTACCCCGTGCTCCTAAGGTACCCACTACACGAGGCCGCCACATCCGGCAGGGTCGACCCGCGCATCCCTCGCCAAGCTGGACCAGTAAACAACCTCCCAGCTTCGCCGTACTCTCCAGTCCCACACGACCACACGCACACCAACATTACGCCTCCAGCCACTTATCGTCAACAGGGCGAACGCGGTATGCCTTCCGAAGACGCCAGTCCATCTGAAGAAACCCCCCCGTCGAGGAACCTGAAGCCCAATTACGATAAGTACTTTCGAAGATATCATAACCCGCCGCACGAAAGGGTTCGCAAGAACTCTCCGGTTATCATCGAGCTACAGACCAACGTTAAAGTAAGTCAAACCCTGGCTTGCCCTCCCGCTCTCCATCTCTGCCCAGGATAAAGTCCGAATTAGGCAACTAATCTATCGACACAGCTTCATAGTATACAGCAGTGGAATCTGGGGGAGCGTCTTCTGGCGCAGGTGGCCCAAATCTACCAACGCCCGCAATCCAGTATAGCGGCGATAATCAGGGAGTTCGCATGCCTTATGTTAGGTCGCAGCGCTCAGCCCGCCTGGATTCTTACGATCAGCGCGCTCAGTTCTCAACACGATCAAATGACCCGATCAAGCGTCGATGCTCTATTTGAAACCATTAACGCCATGCTTCAGGCCGACAGCAACCGTGGCATCCTGAGGTTTCTGCCTCTCGAAGACAATCATCTAGCGCAAGGAGGCATCACGATGCATGACCAAATCGAAGACATTGTACAGGAGGAAGCTCGCAATGAGGTCACAAGCATGGGCACTGCAGGTGAGGCTATCAAAAAGGCGTTCACCCGTGGCCGTGCGGGCCTTCGTTCAACATCTCCAAGGGACGAGAATCTTCCGCCACAGACGCCGACAAAATTGCCTCTAAAGGTCGTTACGTCTTCTACTGATAGCATGAAGCCTCCTTCGCCTTTGAACAAGAATGAGAACACTACTCGCTGGCCTACGCCACCCCAAATTCCGGGCGAAGCCGCCTCAGGCGAGAACGCAGGACCCAAGGTCAGCTTCGACGCAGTCCAGAGCTCAAAGAGTGGGAACTCATCAACGCAACCAATCGCGGAAGGCACGGGGCAGAAGAAGATCAAGAAGAGGAAGAGCCTGTACCAGTTGCTGCGTGGGAAATGACGCCAGGATAGCCTGGACGAGGATAAAGGAATAGTCTCGTCACCGCAGCTGTCGCTGAACTAGGAGGGATTGGCAGTCGTCTGGGATTGTCTCGTCCAGGACTTTGTGGTGGAACCCAGGATTTCGTCGATGATGGACATGGATTGAGCTGGTTTACAAGGATCATTTGTGGAGCGTGACACACGGCGCTCTCATCGCGTGGCTGTTTCATCGGTAATGGGTTCAGTATTGCGGACTTTTTCGATTACGGTGGTTTCGGAGGCCTATAGGGAATGCATGTGTGCACTGGTAATGACTTCCTGATAGTTCGACTCCTCCTGCAGAGGTACACGGGCTCCTGGACTGCATGGCGTCCTCTTATACATAGGTAGATAGTTTCATCAATGCGAATTCCTTGACTTTATGATAAAGCACATCATCCTCATCTCTCCACCAGCTTGGATAACATTTCCGCATTCCTAGCCGTAACACCGTCCCTCTTACCCTCTCACCTCTAGTCTCTTCCACATCCCCACATGCGGAATCCCCTCCTCATCCCACTCCCCCATCCCCTCATCCACCGCAAACCCCATCTTCTCCCACCACCCTTTCACCTCCGTCTGCGCATGCGCCAACACCAACCCCTTCCACTCCTCCTCTCCGCCCTCAACCCTACCAC
>JAGFVP010000502.1:0-12270 GCA_021031095.1 Bathelium albidoporum
GAGGAGACGGTGTCGGGGGAGGAGGAGAAGGAGGAGGGGGGTTGCTGCGCGGAGGCGTGGGAGGTGTTGCCGTTCGCGATGGATTTGGTGGTTGGATTTGAGGGGAGGAGGTCGTCATCGGTAGAGATGGAGCTGGTGAGGTCGCGGGCGATGGAGAGGGCGAGACCAAAGGTTCTCACCGCTTCTTCGAGGAGGTCCTGGTGGTAGAAGACAACGCCGAGCTCGTTCAGTAGGAGGGGGTCGGTCTTGCAGAAATCGTAGGCTGTGTTGAGATGTTCCTTGGCGAGAGGCAGATTGTTGAGATGCAGGTTCTGCATGCCGAGGAAAAGTGGGGGAAGATGGGTTCCTTGGAACAATCGTGCAGCAGTCGAGTATGCAGATATTGCCTGGTCGTGCTCGCCCTCGGCGGCAAACGTATGTGCAAAACCTATCCAAGCTGGCCCAAAATGCGGATCCATCATACTGGCTTTCGAGAAGTAGCGACGTGCCTCGGCGATCCGCGAGATGGCGAGGTAGTAAATGCCTACAGCCAGCCAAGACGTTGGCTCTCCCGGATGGGTATCGGCAAGGTCATGGGACAGGAGAAAAAGTGCATTCTTTTCGGAGAGCTCGTATAAACAAGCAAGATGTACGGGCATAACACCAAAATTGTACCGATCTGTTTCAAGGATAGACGATGTGAGGGATAGTGCATCAGCAAAGCGACACTGAACGAAACGAAGCTCGGCCTTGGAAAGGAGAATGTCGGCGTTGGACGCGAGATGGTAGTGTGACGTCAAAGTCTCTGTTGCAGACTTGAGCTGTTCAGGATGCTCATATTTTGAGAGGCGCGTAGTGTAGAGCATCTTGGTGAACTCTGCAGCCTCCTGAGCTGCTGAGCCGTCGGTACCGCCGTTGACAGAGATGGTATCAAAGTTGAGAGAGGCCAAAAATGCCCATTCCTCTTCCGGAGTCATCAGTGAGTTTTTCATCAGCTGGTCAAAGGCTTCGAAGCACTGAACATCAATCCTGACGGCGTCTTTGTAACATTCCTTGGCCCGATCGAAGGCGTTTTGCTTGGCGTAGCAGACTCCTCGTAAGTAGCATATAGCAGCCTCAAACTTGACATCGGCAGCATCTTCTCGATCGCGCTCTTCACTCCGATCTAACCTCTCCCCCAACAATCCCTTGCCCCGCTTGGAGTGACCATTTTGGAGGCCACCATCAACATGTTGTAGCTTTCTTCTGCTTCCTCCTGGAGTGGAAATCAGGTGGACTGGGTTCTTGTCCCCCAACACCGCCAAAGCATCTTCAAATCGACCTTGCTTGATATGGCAATGCCCTGCGAGATACCGGCATGAGGTATTCTTGGCGATCAGGTCTTGACGGGCGAGGAAGATTTGTGCGCGCGTGTAATTTCCCGTTGAGAAATACACTTGGGCTAACCAAAAGGCGTCTTGATCGTTGTCTAGTGATACTGTCAGCAGTTGTCTTAGCTGATTCATAGTCCCAACTCACTTGTTAGAGCCAGCAATTTATCCCCGATAAAGATGGCCGAATCATATTGATGTTTGTTCAGCGCATCTTGCCGCCAATCCCGCAGAAACTTCTCCATAATCCTGCAAGAAGCAACCAAAAGCGATTTTTAAGAAATGGTTTCGAGTCAACTTCATGGTGCAGATTTTGTTGACCTGAGAGTCGCACCTGCGACTGTAAACAACCCGGTTGGCGAGAGGCAACAGCTCGTAGAATAAACGGCGGAGTGGGGCGGGGCGGGGCGACCTGTCGGATCTTTGTCCCAGCACCTCGTTACTAAGTAGAGAAAGGCTACAAAATACTTGACGTGTTCAACATAAGGGTGTCTTAGTAAATTTAGCCAAGCTTCAACCGCGGGCCATGGGAAAGGAGAAAGCACTCGTTGGATGTCCTTAGTCGCCGGAGTCTGTTTCAAGCGCATCGCGCGTGGTCGTTAAGAACAACAACGTGCTTGCCAGAAGCCTTACAAACATAGATTTCGGGCGTGACTTGTCCAAGGAAGCAACAACTTGCGCTCAAGCAGATCCGGAGCGCGATAATGACGACTGCTCTCATACACTACGAGAGTATACTCAAGACGTTCGATGACTTGACAGCAAAGGGTTTTGTACACTACTCGTCGCCACGCACGATACGCCTTAAGGATGATGGATTTCTTGTGAGTATCTCTCCTAGCATGACCACACGTTGAATGGCTGACATGACAATCAGTTTGAATTTTACGTAACAGGGGCTCTTCTAAATAAGCCAATGGCGGAGGATAAACCGCCCTCTCAGGAGGAACTCTCCAAATGTTTTGGACCAGGAAGTGATATCCCGCACTCCAATCCACAAGAGCTCCTAGACACCATTTCGGGCACTCATTTACTTGTGGTGAACAAGTTCAGTGTCTTCCGGCCTCAACTGCTTCTCCTCACAGCGAACTCTTATCGTAGGCAAGACGAGAAGCTTCACCTGGATGATTTTAGGGCAGTTCATGATGTGCTCGGCTCACTGGGGCAGCCTCTTTATGCCATTTACAATTGCACCTCAATGGCCGGGGCAAGCAAAAAACATAAACATTTGCATATATTGCCACGGCCGGAATTTCTCTTCCCAGATGATCGACAGTTTGACCCGAAAAACATACCATTCAAATATTTCTTAAGATACCTAGATGACGGACTTATTTTGAACCCAGATGGACCTCAAGCCCTCTCTCGAATCTACGAAGACCTGCTCGCCATGGCCAAACAAGCCTCGGATCTGTACCATCAGGATGCACAAGATTCTTGTCCCCATAATGTTGTCTTGACCAAGGACTGGTTGATCGTGATCCCAAGAAGAAGCAGTACTTTTCAAGGCGCTACCACAAATGCTGCCGGCATGGTGGGGTCCGTATGGCTAAAGGACGATGCTCAGTTAGATGACTGGCGACTTAAAGGACCGAAAAATATCCTGAGCCAGTTGGGCTTGCCTGTTGCACACGTTCAGAATGGAAGATGAATCGTATGCCGGCCCGGATGCATTCTTGTAGCGCGGTAACAGTGTGTAGGCCAGGCCGATTTAGCGTTAGGTTCAAAGTGGCTTTAGAGCTGGCTCTCGGCGCATACGCCCAACGTTAAGATTGTGATTGATTTGCAACTCTGTTGGAAGTCTTCCACTTTTCTACAAAACTTTTGCAAGACTGCGACGAAAGGACAGTCCTTCAGTACCTGACTCCAGAATGGCCTGCTAAATTTGGTTTCTTGAGCAACTTTTCTCAACCAAACCTAGAGGAGCGTCCGAGGGAAGCGGACTCCATTACAGACGTTGGGGAAGGGCCGCTCGTCCAGCGGCTGGATATGGTTTTTTGGTCCTTTTTTGAGAGCGTCAAAAACAGGCAGCTACTATGGTGTCGGCACTGTCGATGCTTTGTACTATCGTTCTTATCGAAGACACGGTCTTGTGGATCGCCATTCTGATCAAAGCTCCCTGCATAAAGTCGTTGAAATTTAAATGCACTTGAGGTTAGAGGGCCTCTGGAAACGTACAGCTAGGGCTTGAGGTTGAGCGTGTAGTCTGACTTAATTGAGGTTACCAGCAGCATTTGCTTGTGAACAGAAGTGTCCACCTTCAATTAGCGAGTGTTCATCTTAGTAGCAGCCAATACCGCTGAGATCGGGCTCGTTCAATAGATCTGACTTCATGAACACGCACTGGCAGGGGCCAGAAGGATTGATGGGTCTATGGATACTAAATACAATTAACTAGAGCTGCGTGGAGTGACAAACATGAGTACACGTTTGCCACTGGATCAACTGACATGGGAAGAATGAGTCGACGTATCGTTCTTTGTTACCGTACGACCGTCGATATCACTACCCACACGACTGCAATTCTGCATTGCATGGTGGCTACACTTTACTCAATCAAGTGATATGACTTCATGTCTTTCTGGTTTTCTGTCGTCTTCATTTTCTCATGTTAGCATATTACGCCACCTGGAACCAGGGCCAAGGTCCGGAGAAGCGGACCCAGTTGTGGTGTCAATTAAAAACATTCTGAACCAAGATTTGGAGGTCCTTGAATGTGAAAACCCCATAAACATCTTAATTACTCCGCATTCTTTTCCAACTTCATCATTCGACTGTCTGAAATGGTTACAGGTTATTATATATCACTACCTCATGAACATGATATCTGTTTGGGGCAAAACACTTCTTGTCGTATCATTATCATTCCAATCAGTGTCTCCAACAAACGTACTATTCGGGCAACATTTAGATAACGACAGCATCAATTTCAATTTTGAACTCATCATTGAAACGGATGGCGCACGTAAAACGATTACTACTGAACATTGTCTCGGTGGTGGAGGCACTGGTCGAGCCTACAGAGCAAATGAAGACAACAAACAGATTTTTGTCAAGCGTTCGGAGAGATCGACCAGAGATATAGTTGCCAGTAACCTCCTGATCAAAGACTTTTCCCAAAGACAGTCTAACTTTGCCCGTGTCTATGATGCCTTTCGTTGGTACGATACAGATGTTGTCCGGCAAATAGTAATGATGGAGTTTCTCGGTGGCGATAATCTTGAAGATTTTGTTACTCAAAGGACCGAGGAAACATCAGAAGAGATGATCCGCACAGTATTTCCGCAAATAGTTCGGGCAATTCGGAACGCGCACCAAGAGCACTTATACCATTTTCACCCTAAGCCGCCCAACATAATGGTTGTCCAAAGTAAAGAGAGCTGGGATGTTAAGCTTGTGGACTTCGACATCGTCGCTACGGAAGAGAAATATTCAGGTGGCACATACGTAGCTACGAGTTAGTTAGTCTTCTTAATCACACGTTTCTGAACTGACTGAATTTATAATTGCAGAATATTCCACGGGTCCGGATGAACGCCACCCTTTCAATACTGCACTAGATGATGTCTGGCTTTTGGGCTATACGCTTTGTTTTATGATCGTGAGGAAGAACTGCTTTAATGAAGAAGAGGAAGGAAAGCACTTTCAGAACGTTCGGAATATTCCGGTTCGTGCGACTCGCCAGGCAGCATCTCGTCGATCGAATTATATCAAAGAGACTTATCCGATCCTCTCGCAAGCCACGGCGAATCTGCTGGGGAAAGTATTTGCGCCAGTAGAATACAGGATAAGTAGTCAGGGATTGTATAGAGAGCTGGAGATCATGGTCGAACATGGGGCTAAATTCAGAGAGGAGCAGATCGACTTGCCCCTTAGCTGAAGTCATCTACTAAACTAAAGCTTTGATAGCAATGTCCAGAATCCTGAAGCTAGTCGAAATTGAGACAAGAGTCTTGAGAAATGTTGCGATAGGATGTAGTTTTTTCGTTCGATACAATGACGCGGACCCATTTTACGAACGGGGTTGGTCTTCTTACCCTTTCCCGCCCAGTCTACTCAGCTGCTCATCCCAGTAATCAGTCGGATCAAACTTGCTGCGCTCCTCTGTGCTGTTCTGACCGGTCGTTGTTTGATGGTGTCTGTGACCCGAAATGTTCTTGCCTCAATATCTCTCAATTTATGGCACTGCTCTTTGAGAAGCATCGAAATTGTTCGAACCAACCGACACAGTAAAGCGTGGCTGAGTCATGGATCGCTGACGTACCTGAGCAGTTCTTGATGTGGCTGTGCTCGAAAATAAGCATATCATCAGTGAAGGCTGCAATCCGCGGAATAATATCGCGCATGTAATCAGTTGACATTTGGCTACAGGACCTGCACGATAGAGGCTGTCAGTAACTGTAACGGAAGTCGAAGCATATCTGCAAAGAAGCACTCACGTTCTGGCTACATCAGCCCTTTCCTCCACTTCCCCGGACCCTGCACTGCTCAGTGACACTTTCCGTGGCGCCTGCAATGGTCAAGCGCTCTGAACCTTAGAATCTATGAGAGACTAGATGGTCCGGTCGTCCTCAATTACTAAGAGAGGAGGTCGGCAACTACTAGAGATCAGTTGCTTTCTGCAGAATTTGGAATCCTGTAACTCACCATTCATGGGCATCTCATCGATCTGGGTTGAGTAGTACACTGCCACTTCATTAGCGTATATTTCAGTGCGCGCGATTGCAATGGTTCTTACATTCGATATCACGTAGGATGCGAACATCCTCACTTGTGACGAAATTGATTGCCACGCCTTTCCGACCAAATCGTCCGCTTCGTCCAATCCTGTGAATGTAATTCTCACGGTTGCTGGGTAAGTCGTAGTTGATTACCAACGAAACCTGCTGCACGTCGATTCCCCGAGCCCAGACATCAGTGGAAATCAGAACGCGCGAGTTGCCCTGACGAAAGTCTTGCATGATGCTGTCACGCTCTTTCTGAGGCATTTCGCCATGCATAGAAGAGACAGTAAAATTCGCATCACGCATCTTTTCCGTCAACCAATCGACTTTTCTTCGGGTGTTACAGAAGATGACGGCTTGGGTGATGGTAAGAGTATCGTAGAGATCGCAGAGGGTATCAAATTTCCATTCTTCCTTTTCCACCGCAATGAAGTATTGCTTGAGGCCTTCGAGAGTCAACTCGTCACGCTTGACCAGGATGCGAACAGGGTCGGTCATGAATTTGGTCGTCATGTCCAAAACGTCATAAGGTAAAGTGGCTGAGACCACAACTACCTGCGTGGCAGGGGGCAGGTAGCGATACACGTCGTAGATTTGCTCGCGGAATCCACGATTCAGCAATTCGTCAGCTTCGTCCAGAACTAACATCTTGATATGCCGAGTGCGGAGATTGCGGCGACGGATCATATCCGCAACACGACCAGGTGTCCCCGAAACCACATGCTGTCCATAGTCTAGTTTGCGAATGTCCTCCCCAACGTTGGTTCCACCAATACAGGCGTGGCACTGTACGTTCATATAATCTCCCAAAGCCATGATAACGGATTGAATCTGCGTCGCGAGTTCTCGAGTCGGTGAAAGGACCAGAGCTTGTGTCTCGCGCACTGCAGTGTCGATGACCTGGAGGATGCTGATGGAGAAAGTGGCCGTCTTGCCCGTTCCTGATTGTGCTTGCGCAATCGTGTCGCGACCTTTGCAGATTTGGACGATGGCGCGAGATTGCACGGCAGAGGGAGACTCGTATCCGTATGCGTATATTCCACGGAGTAGGTTTTCCTTGAGGTGCATGGCTTCGAAAGTGGGCGCGACGGTCACTTCCTTGGACGTCGCAAATTCCATCCTCTCTTTAGCAAGATTGTCAGCCGGAGACCTGCATGGTGAGG
The DNA here is from genome assembly GCA_021031095.1 of Bathelium albidoporum. Classification (NCBI taxonomy): domain Eukaryota; kingdom Fungi; phylum Ascomycota; class Dothideomycetes; order Trypetheliales; family Trypetheliaceae; genus Bathelium; species Bathelium albidoporum. The sequence continues at coordinate 7,237 of JAGFVP010000502.1, forward strand.
AGACTTGAAGGCAGAAAATGTGACTAACCATCCACCTTTCTATCAATACCGTCAGCCATCTTGATCGGAGTTCTCGTTTTCTTTGCTTGAATGACGGGCAAAAAGTCGGGGTGGCAGAAGGACGATCACGACGGTACGAAGCTCAAAGTCAGGAGCTTGGGCCGCTCCGAAATTTCTCTCATGGTTGCCCAACTCACAGGACGCTCAAATATAGAGCCTTTCATTGACCTACTCTCCTCTGCAGTCTCTCACGGTCTGGCTGTAACGAATAGTCACATTCCAACTCTACTGCGCCACTATCCATACCCTAATCCTTTTCTTCAGCATGGTACTCGAGGAGCAGCGCAATCTCCACGAGGACCTGGAGCGACTAGAACAGGCCATCAGCGATAGGGTGTCAGAAGACCCAAGACACATTCGCGACAGATTGAATCGCGATCATCAAATTGCCGGTTTCCTGACGCGCATCCAAGACCAATCGAATCGACTCCGATCCATCTACGACGATGCTGATCAGGCGCGTATGAAGGAAATCCAAGCCATTTCTACGGGAGATCCGTTTGTATCTTTCTACAAGCAGATCGACGAAACCAAAGAATTCCACCGTCGCTATCCCAACGAACCAGTTGAGAATCTTGAGCGGGCATACAAGAAGCGGCAACCTGGGGAGTCTGACATGCCCATGTCCTCCGACGTTGACGGCATGTTTACGGGAGAGGAAGGGTATGGCCGCTTCTTTGACCTCTACGCGCAACATGAAGAATATCTCAATCTCCCAGGCGTTGTTAATACCAAGCGCATGACATATCTGCAGTATCTTGATCATTTTGACAAGTTCACACTACCAGCATGTCCACTGAGGCGGCCTGACAAAATGACGGATACTTACTTTGTGTATCTGGGTTTGCTGGCTAACTACCTCGAGAGCTTCATGCGCAAGACAAAACCATTGGAAGATCTGGACAAGCTTTTTGCCAGCTTCGACCGTGAATTCGAGGATAAGTGGGAAAAGGACGAAATGCCGGGATGGACTAAAGAAGACGCGAGCGCCAGCAATGGGCCGACAACAGAAGGGTCGGGAACGGGAGTGTGGTGCCCCGACTGCGAAAAGGAATTTGCAACAAGTAATGTGTACGAGTCACACTTGTCGGGTAAAAAGCATAAAAAGAACGCCGAGGCCAGGAAGGCACGCGGCGGGACAAATGGTGTGAATGGGACGGGGCCTAAAGGATCGTCGGTACAGCGACTCAAGGAGCGCGCCGTGGCAGAACGCGAGTTCAGAATCACGAAGCTGGCCTCTGCAATGCAAACAGAGCGATCGGACACGCGAACCAACGTCGAACGGAGGCAGGGTATGACGGAGAGGGAAAGACAACAGGAGATACAGGCATTGATGCAAGAAGCTGAAGAGCCTGTTGGTGTCGCTCAGGACGAGTCAGATTCGGACGGCGAAGAGAAGATCTACAACCCCTTGAAGTTGCCTCTGGCTTGGGATGGAAAGCCAATTCCCTTCTGGCTGTACAAGCTGCATGGCCTAGGCGTTGAATTTCCCTGCGAGGTTTGCGGTAACTTTGTGTACATGGGTAGGAGGGCATTCGACAAGCATTTCAATGAGCCTCGACATATCTACGGCTTGAAGTGCTTAGGCATCACGAACACGACGCTCTTCAGAGAGATCACCGGCATTCAGGATGCGCTGAACCTGTGGGAAAAGATCCAGCGGGATAAGCGGCAGGAAAAGACAAGTACGGAGAACGTCGTGCAAATGGAGGATGCAGAGGGCAATGTGATGCCAGAGAAAGTCTACTACGACTTGCAGAAACAGGGTTTGCTGTGAGCTGGGTATGCATCGTCCTGGTGTACCGGTCAAGCGTGCATCCGTGAGTTTTCGATGTATTGATTACAGTTGCTGCTGTGAAGCTGATGCAAATGGAACAGCCAGGCATCTGTTAAAAAGAAACAACTGCCTATCGCCATCTTAAGGATCCTACTCCTAGACGAACGTCTCGTATTACACGTCCAGGCCGGCCTAAAACCTTATCCTTCGCATGGATTACAGCTATTCTTTGTTGGATCACCTACAGCTTTGAGCGCCGTGCTCTCACACTCGCAAACGTCTGCCTTGAGCTGAATTTACCTGTCAAAGCACAAACCTTACGCAATCAGCTCGCTCAACGAGGTTACAGGCGTTGTAAAGCTTGTTGGGGACGATATATTAAGCCTGTTTCTAAGCAGAATAGGGCTAACTGGGCACGAGACCACCTCTGTTGGACAGACGAAGATTGGAAGCTTGTTCACTTCTCAGACGAAACACACTTTGCTATTGGACAGGAGAATCACCGCTGGGTAACAAGACAGGCGTGGGAACGCTGTGAACCAGACTGTATACAGTTTAAATCCCAAAGAAATGCCACTACACTTCATTATTGGGCTGCTGTTGGCTGGAATTTTAAGACTGAACTGTATTTGTATTGGGATCAAGAAGGCACTGGTAATCTCACACAAGATCAATATGTGGAGATCTTGGAGAAGGTCTATTTGCCTGCATTACGTTCATATCAAGACACCTTACCTGAGCACCTTCGTACGCAGTTGATCTTGGAGGAGGATGGTGATAGTGCTCACGGTAATCGCTCAAAGAAGAATCCTGTGGTTACTGCCAAGAAGAAGTACGGCATCAAATCGTACCAAAATTGTGCTTATAGCCCTGACTTCAGTGTTATTGAGACTATCTGGCGAACTCTTAAGCAGCGCGTACGCGTGAACCACCGTGGTTGCCTTGATCAAGAGCAGTTGACCAGGGCTATTCACTTTGAATGGAATCAAATCTCTCAGGATGAAATTAACAAGCAGGTGTTGACTATGCAGGATCGTTTACACGCTTGTTTAGACAATCAGGGCAACTCCACAGGATATTAAGACGAGAAAACCTAGCTAGTAAATTGAATAGCTTCAAAAATGACCCGAAAATTTGCTTAGGCAAGAATTATAATATATTACGAAAGCAGCAGGTGAATAGGGGCTTCTGTTTGCTAGTAAATTTGGTGGGGTTCGGAGGTTGGCCGCATTTTGGTTGTTCCACTTCTTTTTAAGTCGGCGGATAGGGATTCGGCCTAGGCCTAGAAGTGGCCCAGCCACCCCACCATCACCAAATTCCTTACCATCCTGTTCCACCACGTCCACCACCACCCACCCTGTCTCAATATGGCTGACCGTGAGGCTGTTATTGCAATGGCTATCGCTGCATTTGATGCACACAATTTTGACTCAAAAAACGCGTGCGCTGACGCGTACGGTATACCCCGCACAATTTTTAAGAAACGACTCCACGGGTAACAAAATCGACATATATCTCATGAACACCTACAGCGATTATCTCCTTAACAGGAGGCTTTTTTAGTTAAATGGATACTTAAAAAGGATACACGTGGATATCCTCTTAATCACGCTCGTTTTCGTGATATGGCTGCTTAAATTCTCAGGTCTAATAGAGACGACAAACCACTTGGTAAAAAATAGGTATCCCATTTCCTCTTTTAAAACCTATCTGTTACCACAACTATTGGACGAAAGCTTAATAGCGCTAGAGTTAAGAATGTTTCATCTGAGCAGGTGTTGGTTTTTTTAAAACTGATTAAAAAACTACACTTAAAATATAATATTCATCTTAAAGATATCTGGAATATAGATAAACAGAGTATAGGTTTAGGCGTATGTACGAACTTAAGAGTACTCACTAGTGTTAAGAAAAAAAGGGTTTATAAACACACACCTGAGAATCATGAATAGGTCTTAATTATTAAGGCTGTTAATACTGCTGGCCGCAGTATTAATTCCCTTATTATTTTTAAGGGTAAAAACCTTTAAACAGATTAGTTCACACCGGATAAGATCCCAGATTAGCTATGGTGATCACGGGACAAGACAAGTAGCCGTGACCACCATAAGGAAGTGAGACGGAAGGAAGCGTGTTGAACGCTGAAGAAGTACCGTAAGACAGAAAGAGTCACGTGACGTGCTCAGCAGGAATATGCACTGAGTAACGTGCTCAGCAGGAATATACACTGAGCAGCGTGTTTAGTAGGAATTTACACTGAGCAGAGATACTCAGTGGGAAACCACACTAAACACCAACGGTATATAAGAACTAATAATATCCATCCAACTTAGACTTAGTGTGTTTAATCTCTCTTTTCTTAGTTTTATATTTACAGCTTACAGTAATTAGTAATTAAATTAGATTACTAAACCTATTACAGAGTAGTTAGTATAATCTGTTTTTATTACAGATCCTGTACTGTGTGCTTTTTACCGAGTATTTATTACCTAATAATCCTCCTGTTACAGGAGTTATCTATAAAATAACTTTGTTTTTTATCATAACTAACAGTCCAAACCTAATTTAATTATTTACTTGTACCTGTATAAGAATTATAATATTTTAAACACCTTTTAATTATAATAAATAACGTGAGAACTTCTGTGGTTAACCACATAATTAATAACAGTGATGAAAAAAAAAAAGTTCCCTGTATTATTTATAAAATAGCTAAATCTGATAAGTTTAAAAGTGAATAATAACACCTTAAAATTTGGTTAAACTAATTAAGGATATATTTCACTGTTAAAAAAGTTAATAATAACATAAAAGCTTTTATTACAGCTTTATATATAAGAGGACTTACAGAATATTAAATCTAACTTTAACTTACGGATTATTATAATAATAAAAACAGTGATCACTTTATTATTAAGGACTTTAATATGTTTAAAAAAACAATCCGTGAAGTTTTTGGGATATTTAATAAAGAAACTATGATTATATAAACAGTTTAAAGACTTAAACAGGAAAAATCAGTATCACAGTACGCGGTTAAGTTCCAGAAGTACGCCTAAAATACTAGTTAAGAAGATAAGGCGCTGTGTATAATGTTTTAAAATAGTCTAAAAAACAGAATTAAAAATAAGCTGATAAGATATACTAATATAATTAAGATATTAAAGGATCTTATTTAAGTTTTAATTAAACTGGAT
>JAGFVP010000503.1:0-12210 GCA_021031095.1 Bathelium albidoporum
GGGAGGGAGGTGCTGGCGGGGGTTGGGTCGAAGTCCGTCGGGTCCATGTCGGATGGATCGCTGTCGGAGACTTCTTCGATGCGCGCATGGTGCGCCATTTTGCTGGCGAATTGCGTGTGGATGGGAGCAAGTCCCAAACGGGGAGGTGGGAATGGTCTGTAGAAGCGTTACGGAGTCTAACAGGGAGGGTGTGGTAATTAAGTCTTACTGTAATGGATGAAGACAGAGGCAATTAGGCAGGTGTAGTCCGTTCGGCAAGTCAAAGTACGGTGGATGGTGAAAAGGAAGCCTGTAAGGTCTTGTGTTCTGGAGCGAACTTCTCATGTATGCCGGATCGGCGCCAGATCAAACGGTTTCTGTCTTTGGACTCTGGCGGTGCGTCGGCGCTTCCTCCCCGAACCCTTTGGCTTGCCCGGTACCTCTGTGACGTCAAGATCTTCAATCTCTACCTTCTTAGTGACCATCTACTCAGACAGGTTGGCAGTATTACTCGACAGGCATTGATCTTCTTTACCCGCGATACGCTACAATATATACGCCCGGCATAATGACAAATTTTCAATCCCTATCAACTTAACTTTTCAGAAGACAACGTATATTTGAAATGCAGAACTGTATACTGTATCATGGCCGCTACTTATACATGGAACCAGGAATCAAATCAACGGATTTCGATGTTTCTATCTTTTTTCTAAGGTCTGTTAAATTCTTTGTATGGGGGTTCTGTGCTGCTTGCTGCTCCCGCGAGTTTGTCAGTGTCTAACGCCTGCACGTGTGTTCAAGATTGACGGTTCCAAATTATCCTTACGGCGTGGTCGAGGAATTATGCAAGGCTATGGACCTTCCTCTTTTGTTCGCTTACGATTCCATCATTAATCAATGGAGTACCTGGGCTGCGACCCGCTAAGAGACTGTCAAAGGAGATGCATGAGCTGAATAAGCAAGACTTGGAACAGCAACACAGCTTCCCAAAGGAGGACGTAGCTGACTTAGCTCGTGATAGAAGCGCAGATTCTTTGTCCGATTACGGAAAGTGAACTGGTAGCGGAGTTGACACGAGCTGAAGATGTCGCTGGACAATCATAAGATCTTAGCGGCGTTGTCCTTGAGATAGGGAAATAGGTACTTCGTCATCCTGTACCTTATTTATTTGGAGGTACTTCTCAGTTACTTACATTGATCGCAGTCGAACTAGATCTAGCCTCTCCTGACTCTCAGCGGTTCCTCATTGGTTCCCATTTAGTTGACAAGGGGCTTCTTATTCCTTCACATCTTTGACTTCTTCCGCATAAATGTAGTTGGGTTGTCCGAAACACCTCTATACCACAAAAAGACTTCCGAACGAAGATATTCTCAATCACCTGCCCTATTAGTCAATCCCAGAAATTGCGACCTTGGATGTGAGTCAAATCAACATATATCTCTCACTGATGTAGCTGCCTGCGACTTCCAAATATTGTACTCGTGCGTTGGAAGGCTTCGACTCAAGGCTTCTATACAGAGTTACCAAGATCGAGAACCTTGCTGGATCGCTGTGCACTTATTTCCGCTCAGTTCCACCCCAACAACCGTGAGCTCTGTGCACGAAGAGCACAATGAGTTACTTTATCTGACGATTGAATTTTTAAGTTCCATTCCATTCTCAACTTCTCATGATCTCAAGCCCACACCACACCAATTCGTTCCACGTAATGCAACATCTTGTGCTTGCCAGCTCAAAGTACTATAAATTACTTTTTTACTTGAAGTCGATAAGCGTACTTAGACTTCAGGCAGGACTGACACTCGGGATATGTCGGAGCGAGCCTTCCCATCATTTCCATCGTATACTTACTAAAGTTGATGCTGCCTTCGTCTCTCTTTGTAGCTTGTGCTGTGTCGCATCATTCAAATGTAAGCGAATGAAGTTCCAATAGTGGAACTGGAATGTTTGTATCTTCGCGAGCGTCTATGAATCTTAACACACTGTCAATGGTGACTTTGGGCGAACCGTAAAGCGTAATCATTTTTCTGCATAGTCCACGAAATGCCTCTCCCGAAGCCGCTTACTCCGCTTCGTGGAACAGCTGCATACCAGGTACTCTTATGGGTATTCGAATTCGCGCGGCGGGGTCCGAAGTTTCCTTCTTCATCTCCCCCTCATTGACCGGTCAAATGGCCGGCGGCCATCGCATCGAATTCCAGACTCAGCATATTCCTGTCAAAATAGAATAAGAAGCTGCTATGAATTTGCGCCGATGAATTAGCAATGCGGAATCATAAGACGGCCTCTTAGAAGCATGTGATGCTGTTTCCAAGCATATAAGTAATGGTGTACCAAGGAAATCGAATTGCTTTGGCATGATATAGAATCAATGGAATATGTGAGTCATAAGCATCGTCCGCGCCCTGCAGGACGCAATTGATGGTAGTAAAGGTTGGCCTAACACGCAGATCGGGGCACTGATTTTTCTGAATTTCATGCTAACCCTATGACTCTACCTCCACATTTCAAGTACAAGTCAAGGTTCCATTTTTGATTTAAAACGTTTCCCAAAAATTATCAGACCCGATACGCTCCTCAGGGTTTTTTGGGCCTCAAAGCTCAATTGCCGATTCTTTCAATCCCACGCAGCATCACTGTCATTAGGGTCTCAATCCGCGTTATTCCCAATCCCAGTCCTGGTATACCCTCAAATCAAACCCAAAATGTCTCCCCACGTAATCCTCAATGACGGTAACGTCGTCATCGCCGATACACCCAACGCTTCGGACCCATCTCGCACAGTCAAACAGACACAATTCAGCTCCGTTCTTCACCGCTCCCTCCATAGTCTACCCCTGACCGTCACCGGCGGGCAGGGCTCCTACCTCCACCTTTCCGATGGGCGCACCGTCCTTGATGCCACAGGCGGAGCCGCTGTGGCGTGCATTGGACATGGACACCCGCGCATTCGGGCCGCTGTGGCAGAGCAAATGAACACGATATCCTACGCGCACTCGCTCTTCTTCAGTACGGAGGCTAGCGAGGAGCTTTGCCGCATGCTCTGCGCGAGCACAATGCTCTCTACTCGTGCCGGAGCCAGCACCAACAGTCAAACAAACGGACATAAAAAGGAAACTGGGGATGTGGAGGAACGGAGAGACGGCGAACCGCAGATGACACGCGCCTACATTGTCAGCAGCGGCAGCGAGGCGATGGAAGCTGCGCTCAAGCTCGCGCGGCAGTACTTCCTCGAGCTGGCAGAGCCGCAGCCGCAGCGCACGCGCTTCATTGCGAGACGGGAGAGCTATCATGGAACCACACTGGGAGCGCTAGGGGTTGGCGGCCATGTGGGGCGGAAGGAGAAGTTTGTACCATTGCTGGTTGGGAAGGACCGAGTGAGTCATGTGAGCGCATGTAATGCGTATCGTGGCATGCAGGAGGGTGAGACGGAGGTAGAGTATGGGGAGAGGCTGGCGGAAGAGTTGGATGGAGAGTTTCAGAGGGTAGGAGGCGAAAATGTGTGTGCGTTTGTGGCAGAGCCGGTGGTTGGTGCGGTGAGTGAACTTGTGCTCTTTGCTGAGATGCCCCTCGAACGAGTCGAATGGTTTGCTGATAGACCAGTAGGCTCTAGGATGTGTGCCTCCCGTTCCTGGGTATTTCAAAGCGGTTGAACGTGTTTGTCGCAAACACGGGGCTCTCTTGATTTTGGACGAAGTGATGTCGGGTATGGGTCGGATTGGCTCGTTGCATGCATGGCAACATCCTGATATCGACGTTGTCCCGGACATACAGACCATTGGAAAAGCATTAGGAGGTGGCTATATGCCTGTCGCGGGGGTCCTTGTGAATAAGAAGGTCGTAGGTGTGCTAGAACGGGGAAGCGGTGCATTCGGCCATGGCCAGACTTATCAGGGACACCCGGTGGCATGTAGAGCTGCTGCAGAGGTACAGAAAGAGATTCAAGAAAAGAATTTAGTCGAAAATGTAAAAATCATGGGTGAGATTCTTGGCCGTGAATTGAAGGAAAGGTTGGAGGGCTGTCCTTACGTCGGAAGTGTACGAGGAAAGGGGTTATTCTGGGGTGTGAGTGATTCCAAAGTCGAATCATTCGGTTCAGCGATAAACTAAACTTTAGCAGATCGAATTCGTCAAGGACAAAAGTACAAAAGAGCCATTCGACCCCAGAGATGCCATCGCCATGGGGATTCACGAAAAAGGTGAATTTGCGAAACCCCTCCACAAAAATCTCAATGACTAATGAGACTTGTAGGCATGGAAGCTCCGTATAATATTTCTTTGTATCCAGGAACGGGGAGTGTCGATGGAAAGAATGGCGACCACGTTTTGGTAGCCCCAGTATTCGACGTTACGAAAGAGGAAATCACCTGCATCGTCGATTGCACAACGAGAGTAATAGACGATTTCTTTGTGGCAAAGTGTGGGATGCCATAGCCGAGGCGTGAGATTTGCGGACAGAGTCCAACAAAGTAACACCAGTCCGTGCGGCTCAACAATTTTCTCTGTTCATGTACTTAATTCTTCAACATCGTTGCCCAGTAGATGTCGAGACAAGCGTGCAAAGACAACACGTGAAGATGGGGCCAACAGAAACAGGAATTATGCAAAGGCTCACCACTTTACGTCAGAGACAGGTGATGGGCGCGGGTGCAGGCCTGCTTGGGACATCCAACCCGAATTCCGCCCGCCGGCGAGTTTTGCTGCCTGGGGCATGGTGGAATTGATACAACAACACCAGCGGGTTACTTTTGCCGCACGGAGTCCTGCGCAATTTGGGTCTGGCAAGCTGTTGTTTCGCCTAGGGCGCGACGGGCGGGCGTGCGAGACAGCCTGAGTCTGTCACTTCATCACGAGCGAGGTACGGGGGAAACCACGGAACGAAGACGGGCGAGGGTGCCAGGCCAGGTGCGCGCATGGCCTCTTTTTATGTCCAGCCAGCACACAGCTGAGCTGCCGAATTTTGGGCGTGAGATAGTGGAGACGGAGCAGCACAGCACAGGACGGTGATTCGGCTAGAACAAGCTGTGCTAGGAGGCTGATGCAAATGCTGCGTCGGTGCCTCGACTCGGCAAAACACACGTTCCTTCTTCCTCGCCTGTCACAGGTGCATGTTCGTGTCGTCAGGAACCAAAGGGAAGCCAGGGCAAACTGCAGCGGAAGCAGACTGCAAGTGGGAAGGTGGAAGGGGATCTTGGGGGGAAGTGTGAGGGCGGACGGTATTCATATTTTATTTATATACTGCAGTGGGTTGCTGGGGTTTCAGGGTGCACAGTGGGTGAATCAGCGGATCGATAATGCAACGCGCTGGGCCATTAGGGCGGCAGGAATTGGCTACGATAATCGTGCGGAGCCATGGAAATGGCGCGGATTGGTAAAAAGTGTGACAGCGGGCAGTGAGCAGTGTGGTGAGAGTGAGGGCCTGAGAGGCCTTTTGAGGCTAATCCTCGATGCTCCTCCACTGAAGTCATCCGCCCTCGTCAAACCCCCAGACCTCGTTTCCCTTCCGCACGCCGTGCCCTCCCCTTGTGCTCGCTCTTTGCCCACCCAGTTCCTGCCGTTCCATCATCTGCTTTGTACGATGGCGATGGGTGTGCCAGTGTTCTGCTGCTGAAGCCTCGCTACCTTCTGAATTGTTGAGCTTTCGACTCCGCTTTGCTGCCCCGGTCGGCCAGGCCTCTGCTCCCCCGGGGTCGACACTTCACCCACGTCAACTACGCCCAGACTCCGCTTGCTCGGCTTCTACGAGTCTGTATCGCCACGGTTTGGCGTTCGACAGGCTTCAGAGTTGAGGGTGCTCGACTGCACACCGGTTACCGCACGAGCCGAGCGAGAAAGCCTTGACGGACGAGCCAAACGGCGAGCAATTCCTGCTCCACGCCGGATACCCTCACAATGTCAGCAACCTTAGCAACCCCATTCTTCAACCATCACGATTATCCCAATAACCTATCCAACTTCCGCACCAGCAATCCGGGGCTCATCAGTCAGAGCGGCACTCCCCGCCTACAGAATCCTCAATACAGCAGTTACACGAGTAATCACCACACCACATCCGACCTTCGAAAAGCTGGTGCTGCCACTCCGCGTTCCCTCCAACAACAACAACATTCACACCAAAACTCGGCCCAACCGGGGTCCGATATGGAGAATTTGGCGAGACGCAGCAGAAAGCCCAATTGGCACGAATTTTACAAGAATGGTCTGCCAAAAGAGGTAATCGTCATTGATGACGAATCTCCAGCACCCCAGACTCCCCAGACGAACTCTGCTGCCAACCTGCGATACGACCCGGCTTCAGGTACCTCTTCCACGCACGCCAATCTTCGTCATGCAGACAAGAAGCGAAAAACCACTGCCTCCACCGCGTACGATCCCGTCTACAATCAGCACTACTCGACCACTCAAACGCCTTACCAAGACGCTTCTGCTTCAACCTCCATCTCCACCGATCGTACGGCTTCTGCCTACAATACTGCTGCTACCTCACTAACATCACAAGGGAGCAATGGTACTTGGGCTGCTCCCGTTGATCAAGAAGTCGTTGGACAAAAGCGAAAAAGGCAACCTACCCGCAAAACTACTGCTGACAACAAGAAACGTGAACTCGAACTTTTGAAGGACCCCTTCTCTACCTACATCCGGGGTGCTCCACCTAATCCACCCATCAAGGCACAGGATGTGCGCGTTCCCGTGCTTCCTCATGTAGGTCTAATATGTAATCTTGGCATCAGTCAGCTGCTAATACGAACAAAGCGCTCGCATCATGTCGACAAATGTGACGACGAAGATGGTCACTACGTCGTGACTCCGGATACGGATCTCACAGACAGATGTACCTTCCTACCCGAAGCTCTTGCCTATTTATACAAACTAACTCTATCTAGATCAAATCATCAAGCTACTGGGCCAAGGTACCTTTGGAAAGGTTGTCGAAGCTTACGACAAGAAGAAGAGAGCCAAATGTGCCGTCAAGATCATCCGCTCCGTGCAAAAGTACAGAGATGCCTCACGGATTGAACTGCGTGTCCTCTCTACCTTGGCGTTGAACGACAAGAGCAACATCAACAAGTGCATTCATCTGAGAGATTGCTTTGATTTTCGCAACCATATCTGCATCGTCACCGATCTCTTGGGCCAAAGTGTCTTTGATTTTCTCAAAGGCAATCAGTTTGTGCCATTTCCAAGCACACATATCCAAGGATTTGCTAGACAGCTTTTCACCAGCGTAGCTTGTAAGCCTTGCCCAGATTGCAGAGAAGTCATCAGTACTAACACCTTTGCCAGTCCTTCATGATCTCAACCTCATTCATACCGATCTCAAGCCCGAAAACATCCTGCTTGTCAACGCCGCTTATCAGACCTTCACCTACAACCGCACAATCCCCTCATCCTCATCGTCGCAAACCCGCTCTGCTCGGCACCGCAAGGTTTTACTGGACCCTGAAATTCGTCTCATCGACTTCGGTTCCGCTACCTTTGACGATGAATACCACTCCTCCGTCGTCTCCACTCGCCACTACCGCGCTCCCGAGATCATACTCAATCTCGGTTGGAGTTACCCTTGTGATATTTGGAGTATTGGTTGTATCTTGGTAGAATTCTTCACCGGAGATGCCCTATTTCAAACCCATGACAATTTGGAACATCTCGCCATGATGGAACCAGTTTGTGGCTACAAAATTGATAAAGAGCTGGTGAAGCAAGTATTCCAATCGACCAGGGGCAGCTCTAAGAACTCGGCTACTCAGTATGATGCACCAGCAAATCCCTTTCCTTACCTTGTACTAACCATTGTGCTCTCTAGATACTTCCGAAAATCCCATATACTCGATTACCCGAACAGTGACACCGCCAAAACTTCCAAGAAATACGTCAAGGCAATGAAACATCTACCTGTACGTCGTCTCACTAGAAGCTGACATTTTTTTCCTTCCACATATAGCTGACATACACTAAGGAAACAATCCCTCCACTTACCGAGTTCAACCGTCAATTCCTCGACCTTCTCCGCAAAATCTTCGTCTACGATCCCAAAAGACGCATCACTGCCAAAGAGGCCTTGCAACACCCTTGGTTCCGTGAGACTCTTCAGGATGACGGTACCGAAGCGACAAGGATAAAGCTTACCCGTGAAGCTCGTGCTAATCAAAAGCAGAGGACGAGCTACTCATGACACCAAAGTATAAAGATACACCGACACAGACGACAATACCCGGATGATGATGTATGTTGATTTACAAGCACTCTTTCTTTATTGATTGGGAGGATTCACTACGATGCCCATGCATGCGATCACTTTTATTGCGACTGCATTGGTCAACGAACGATGGAATGGAATGGACTTGAAATGGACGATGGTATGCATACTTAGAAGCCTCTCTTTTATAGGAGAGGATTCCTGTACTCTGTCTGACGGCATCATCGACGGAACGGCTTTCTTTCTTTCTTTCTCTCTCCTTTGTTCACAACATCTTTCTCTCTCAGTTTAACAGAGTGACAGTCCCTCCAAGCGGACAAACGAAAGTGTCACCGATCATTGATACCTCGTGATACTGGAATGAATAGGCAGAACACTCTTCCAATGATGGGTCTGCGGGAAGGTAGTGGCACATCTCAGCAACGTGCTGATGGAGTCTCTGTGATGCTTGTGGATGTTTCTTTTCTTTTCCTTTCTTCTAATTAGGGCAGCGGAGGAGTGTCGAACGATCAAGTTAGCCGCGTGCGTCTGCCCTTATAATTGGAGCAGCTTGCGTACATAGTGGAATGCAACTTAATACTTCGATCAAAAGTTTTGACTATGCCCTATATCATTGGCTTTTGGGCTGTTTAGGTTTGCGGCGATTTGCTTGTTCAAGCGGTTAGGCTTCTGATGGAGTCTACTGACACGATACCAGGACACTATTCGCACACTTCATTCAGATGGTAAGTCACCGTTGTTGGTTTGGATGCGTGAGGAACGGGTTCGGATTATAAATGTAGCGCTACGTGCTTGACGAAAGTCATCGTATCGTTCTAAATGCCTCCCGATATTGGCCCATTGGATTTTCAAGAATTCATCTCCTACTGAAACATACCAGACGTAACATCTTCGCATTCAGAATCCGTATATCCCCAGGCTTTCAAAACAGATAGCATTCGCTCGTGATTGCTCCCCGAAATGAGAGCTGTTTCCTCATTCTTAGGTGAGACATCCAGGCCTTTTTGGGAAATCCACCAGCGAGCATAAGCTTTATAGCAGATCTCCTTTTCAGAACCATGTTTTCCTATTCGCCTGATGCTGAGCGGTTCGGAAAAGTTGAAATTGCGAGGGAGATCACTACTCAAGTAATCGTCATCAAACTTCAACCTTAGCACGACTTCGGATCCTGGCTTGAAAACGTGTGTCCATAGCGAAGGTGCCACAATGGGATAGCGTATCCCGTCCATGCTGGTTGTTGTCAAACACCACATATCATTCTCAATGTAGTCCCGATCGGTGGAACGCAGGTTCTCTCTTGCCAAGCTTTTGATGGTGCTACGCATATCCTGCATTTACCGGTTTTAGTAGAGGTGCCTCGATTGTCAGAGCAGAAAAGCAGAAATTAGTTGGAACCTACTGCTTCGTCTTGTGGGCAGCTTACGATGTGTGCGTGCCGGTCAATTTCTTCTTTCGTATCGAAATAAAAGAACTGGGTCTCCACTTGTGGAGGGGCCGGACCATTGGAGTGACTGGAATAAATGAAGGCTTCCGAAATCAGCTTTGGCGTAAATCCCGCTGTGCAAAGTTTTGGATAAATTATACCACTTTGAACGACCTTGATCGCTAGATTACGAGCGAGTCTTTGAACGCGAACATGTTCAGCGATGTGCAAAAAATCGCCGTCATCCATCTCTTCCATTCGCGCAACATCATGTTCCAAAAAACTTGGGATTAGTCCGCTAGAGTCCAGGCCCGAATTCTCATTTTGCCGAAGGACAACAGTTGTCATGGCTTGATTCGGGCCGTCATCATTCTCGGGGTACATATGAGCGTTTAGTGAACCAACGCTCGTCCTCTGGAAGCGATCATCCATGTTTCGGTCATCTTGTTCTGCCTTGATTAGAACTAATTTGGTCTCCTTTGACTCCGAAACAAGCCTGCCGACTTCTTCTTTGATGTAATCACTGGACTGGTTAGCACACTTCCTTGAGGCCTGAATGCTTGCGCCCACTCTATCTTTCCACATTCGACTGAATCTAGCGTATGCATCAACAGACTTAGCGTCAGCTTCAATGAATTCAGCGATGACTGCCGCAGCGAGATTTTGGATTTGGTGAAAAGCCATTTGGTCTTTTGTGCCACGCCGATTTGACTCGTGCCTTCAGACTGCAGGCCTCTCAAAAACTCGCCGATACCATCGATATCTGTTTTGCAGAGCGCCACAATTGCCGTTACGACTTCACGGGTTTCGTCTTCGACCTGTTGTTTCGCCTGGAGCCGCTCAAGACGTCTTTGCAATTCATGGAGGATGAATGCAATGGCTCGCGTATCTGTTCCGATTGACTTAATTTCGGCGCTAGCACGACCAAATTCCTCAGTGATGCGAGATATGCCCCGAGCGATCTTAAAACCAGTTTCCGCGAGAGCGACGATACTAGCGATCAGTCCAACTACTTCTGCCATACCGATGAGAAGGTAGCCTTGAGTTTCTTTACCAGAAGGTAGCTCGGAACAGAGAAATTGCTGAACTATGGGGAAGGAAAATAACAAGCTCTTAAGACTTCCTAAGATGCATTATGAGCCGCATAGTTTAGAAATGACCCAAAAGCACCGCCACGGATCATAGCCTTCGCGTGCAAGGCTGGTACTATACAACAGATTGGCAAGGCAGACATTGCGTAGCGTGCAGATGAACGAGTACATAAGACTTACAACAGCTGCGTCAGCGGAGGCCAATGAGTCACACTCTTATATCTACAACAGCGCAGTCTGTGGGCCTGCTGACCAAGTATCAGAGACAGGCAGAACTTGCTATGTCTTCTACAGGTCCTCTTGTAGGTCTGGGGGTTAAGCTTCACCCGGGATTCGCTGTTGGCATTATGGCGTGGCACCCGATCTAATCCAATTCTGGGAATCATTTCTTGGGGGGAAGAAAGGCAACTAAGGCAGCCTTCCGTAGCGGCCTAGAGTCGAGAATTTCCCTTACTTGCTCCGCAGGCTATCCCATGGAATCAAAACACATGTAAATGGGGTCGACATGTGGTGCTTTGCTAGATTTGGGAAACCACGTTCTTCAATCTTCAGAAACTTTCAAAATGACGGCAAAATAATGAGGTGAGAAGATTTTGCGAACCTGCGGCCTGACGAAGTCAACTGTCACCTAGCTTTGTCTCATTCCCACGCAATTTGTGGACGACTGACATCTATCATCATCTTTTCGTTGCTGCGAAATTTTGGTTCAAAATATTTTGGCAGAAGGTCTTGAATTTAATGTCTTGTGCTTCAATCCGCCCTGAAGGTGACCAGAAAACTTTTTGGCCTTATTTTTGGCCGACGTCTGCTCAAGAGATCGATAAACAGCTACGCTATATGATTGTAATGTGCTGCTGGTACATGTGCCCGAAGAGTTTAAGTCTGGGTCTTTTCCGAAGCTGCCTGATTCTTTCCACCTCCCCCGGCCCGCTGACGGGCCCCACATGCATTGGCGATCCAGTAATTATCGCGGAGAGTACGCTTTCCTCAAAATCTCACCATGTTCCACGCCCAGCAATGCCCAAGCCACCACCCTCCCTTCTCCCGACGTCCTTGCCCCGGTCGTCGACGACGTCGTCATCGTCGTCACTACGACCGCCCCGCTTCCTCTGCCGTCGCTGCTTCCACGACTACTTCGTGACCCACCTGCCCTCCTCCTCGCTGCACCCGGACTCGCGCTCCTCCATCCGCCCACACCACAAGCTCCCTCGCTCCGCCTCGGTCCCGCATCGCGATGACCAGCCCAGCGGCCATGGCACCGCCGCTGCGGTCACGCCGCGCTCGCCCGCCGCCCTGCCCCCCTTCGCGCCTAGCCACAGCAGCCGCGAGATGACGGTCGTCCGCATCCCGCTGCGCAGCGCCAAACACCACTTCGGCAGCTGCGTTAGCCGCGGTACCCGGCCTTACAATGAGGATGCCTTCCAGGCCGGCACGATCGAGGTGCCGGCGTTTGCGAAGCGGCGGCCGATTTCGCTGACGACGCCGTTGTCGCGGGGGACGGGGGCGGGGACGGTGG
>JAGFVP010000504.1:0-12128 GCA_021031095.1 Bathelium albidoporum
AAAAAAAAAAAAAAAAAAAAAAAAAAAAAAAAAAAAAAAAAAAAAAAAAAAAAAAAAAAAAAAACAGTTATTTTAAAAGACAGACGCAGTTCTGTTAAAAACTGTAATGTGTGTTTAGTTTAATAAAAACTGAAAAGCTCTCCGTGGAAATGTGTTAATTTAGATGATGTTATAAAATATAAAAAACAGAGGATTGTTCAGAAAAAAAAAGTGAGATAATAAAAAAAACGCGATGTTTTAGAGAATTGTTTAGAATATACTAAGATTAAATACCGCAGTTATCAGAATGTTACAATTCTTAAAGAATCATAACAGAGTGATAACGTTTTTATGAACCTAAGTGTGAAATATGTTTATTGTTATTGTATTTAAGAGAAGTTACTTGAGACTATGAACCGCTGGCGCTAGCTCTTTTTTCCAGCAGCAACTGCCATGTGAGTTGCCCATGTCTCATGACTGCGCCATCCGTACTAAAGGAGCCAGGCTGTGTCCACAACAAATAGTTAGAAAAATACAGACTTTCATCCATTTAATCCATTAATTATACTTAATTAAATTTAAAAATCACTTCAGTCAAATATAAATAATAAACTGCTAAACCCTCTGTTTATAATTAACCTAAAACCATCTTAATATCAGTCTGTTATCACTAATAATAGCGATCCGCTTATTAAAAAGATACTAAGAACGTTAATGTCAGTGAAAGCGAAGTTTAACGTTATATACCACGAGAACCAGACCTTATAAAAAGTAATTATCCGGAAAAATAAGTATACCAAACCTCATAAGTAAATAGCAGGTGATGCTTAAGATGTTACTGTTGTTTATAACCCTACAAAAGTGGCGAATTAGCGTGACGAACAACAGCGACAGGCTAAAGAGAAGAAGCAGCAGCAGGCTCTTAAGGCTGCTCAGCGTGAGCAGCGAGCACTAAAGAAACAGCTTCAATATCAGAAGAAACAGCGGAAGAAGCAACAGCGCGAGAAAAGGGCAGCAGCAGCAAAAAAACAGCGCGCCGCCAAGGCACAGCAAAAAAAGGCGAATATACAGTAACAGAAGGTGAGCAGGCAGTTTCGCTCCAAGGCGAAACACCAGAAATAGCTTTAGTAGGCTTTAAAACGTGCTTTAGAATTACCTATTAGGGTGATAGTTAATAACCAGAAGCCTGCGGAGCGCAGTGAAACTGTTTCTTATGGTTCACGCTCTCGTCCAAATATTCGCCCCCCACAACACTTTTTAGAATAAGTTAAATAGCGCGTTAAATTTAGTAGCTTTTAAATATCACAACACTAAATTAATTAATTAATACAGCCTGTGGTGGTTGTGTTAATCGCCTCAGAATTGGCCGAGTTGGGAAGGCTCGGCGCGTGCAAGGACTAAGATCGTGCACGGACAGGGGTTAACTTCTAGTGGGGGTAGATTTGACTTTAGTCGGGGCAAGGTCAATCACGAATCACCTGGGCTGCAGCTAAGACATCTCAACAAGATATTGTACAACGCATGCTCGGTTGATGCCCTTTCCCTCTCATATCTGACTGACCCATGGACTGAGTGTGCCCGTTTCCGCCTATTACTCTACTGCACACAAGGCAAAACTCCCCCGCAGGCTCTCTCAAGTGGGTCGCGAAACCCGGCACAACACACAGGTGTTGTTTGTTTTGATCAGATTCCTCTTGGACGCTGTCTCTTTCGCAGCAAATCCAACTCTTCGTTGTGCATTCAGAGGTACACTACCCATCAGGGGGTAGCTTTTCGTTCTCTCTTGTCGCCGCAGCCAGGTCTTCATGTCGAGCCCTCTCCCTGCTGTGAACATGGATTCCAAGTCTCCTAATGCTCTCTTCGTCGATGAGGTGCTGGCTCGACGTCTGGAGTATCGAAAACGTCGACAAGAAACGAACTTATTTCCTCCACGGGGAAGACCGATCCTCGAACAGATGTCGGATTTCGGCCCTGTCCCCTCCGAGACCTTCTGGATTAAGGATGGAATGCCATCTTGCCAATGTATTCGCATTTATGACGTTCCTGGTACACTTTCTGGGGACATACTCCGCCTCCGTCAAGCCCTGCCAAATCACGACGGGCATTTTCAGGTTCACGGCGACAACATCACTCCCCTGGATTCCTTAATCCCGCTTCCCGAAGACGAGTACATCGACGACTCCGAAGACGTTAGCGAAGTTCTTGAAACCCTTCCGGTTGTGGAAGTTGACCCTTCGAAACATTTTACAAAAAGATCAAAATACAAAAGTGAGGTTACAAATCTGTTGCGGTGCCAATGCAACTCATGTCCTGGCAAGCCCTTGTCGACTCGGATCATCCAGCTCCTGGGGAAGTCCACCTCTGGAGAGCTCGTTTTCGAAAAACATCTCACAAGATACAAAGTAGGCCGGTTCTGTTCCATCCCCATCTACAAGCGCTGGGTTCTGGACATTATCGAAGCTCTGAAGTGCCTGCATTCTATCGGCATCATTCACAAAGATCTTCGCCTCGATAACCTTCTCTTTTCCATTGATGGCCAACGTGTGATCGTCTGCGATCTGGAGAGTCGTTGGGGACAACGACAAGCCCCGGAAGTTTCTCAGAATGGGGGATTGGATTCTGGATGGACGGCACAGTCGGATATTTTCGATCTTGGTAACTGTATCAAGGGTATGGTCTACGATAACGCACCCATTACGCGGCACGTTGAATGGCCGGTTCCACCACCATTTGAGAGCATTGTGGAAGCATGTATGCAAAAGAACCCGAAGGATCGACCAACTCTCGATGAATTGCGGGCACTGGTCGAAGCAATTGATGATGGAGACGAAGTTCAATCTTAGAACCTCCTTGGTATTAGACAAAGCGGAAACGGCCGATCGAATGGAGCTGCACCGGGTCAGGACGATGTCCCAGATCCGGGCTGGACTTGGTGCCTCACCATCTGTTTGGTCGACTTTGCAATGCCGATGGCAGCCAAAGACTCTTTGATGCTCGTATTGGCTTTGGTCGCGGCTCAACTGGAAACGTCGTTCGCTTCATGGGCAAAAATGGGTAGAAAATTTGGTTGGCGTAGTCATGGCAAGAGTCGGTAGTCATCACTAGAATGTAATGATTCCATTGCTACACTTCTCATCATGAATCTAACGGCCGTTTCCAAGTCCAATTGCTCGAATGACATTCATAATTGCTGCGATTCAGGTTCCTTTTCGGTGCCCTCATTGCCATTTCCAATCATTCATGATGATTTGCGCGCTGTAGTCGACAATTTCCTTCGGGATAATAATGTCCTTGGTGTCCCTCGCAGCGTCAAGCACTTCCCTTCCAAGCATGGTGTGCCAAAGCCACATTTCCTAAGCGTGTTGTTGCGTAGTGTTGAGTCCCTGATTCTTTGCGTAAACTGGACAAGATTCCGGAGAATAGGAGACATTTCGATATCCTGGGACCACCTCCACGATATAAAAAGGTTCGCGTTCTTTCAATAATGCGGTCAAATCAAGTCAAAAGCCTTAAAGATGTAAATAAAGGATACCTGATTAAATTAATCCCTTTTTAATCTACTGTGAGAGAAAACTAAAAATTTACTCTCAGTTCTCCTGTTAAAGTAACAGTAAAACTGTGAGGAGATAATCAGACTGCACTTATCTTAATTAAAAATACATATATTTATAAAAAGTTTAAATATATTAATATGACTTACTATTTTATTTAAATATTATAAAAAATAAGAAAAATTACTGTTGATTTTATTTTTAGTTTTAAAATAATTACAGACGGACTGACCAAACTTTTAGTTAATAATAGGTTTTAGAAGTTTATTTAATAACTTAAAACCACAGAATATTAATCTCTTAATTTAAGAGGGAGTGTTAAGAATATACAGTTTAGTAAGATAACATAAGTTAGATGATTATTTAAACAGAATTAGTGTGTGAAGCACTGTGAAGACATAACTCATCTCTTTCTCTTAACACATAACTGTACTGTGTTTATTAACTCACTAGCTAGCATATCAGCAAGCAACACAGTTGGCAGTTCCTTTTACAGCAGTGTATCGCACGCAATTTCAGGTGACTCTATATGGTGATCACGGGGTAAGCCAAGTAACCGTGACCACCATAAGGAAGTGAGACGGAAGGAAGTGTGTCGGACACCGAAGAAGTACCGCAAGGCAGAAACAGTCACGTGACGTGCTCAGTGGGAAACCACGCTGAGCAGGAATGCTCAGCGAGAAATCACACTGAGCCACTTCAGTATATAAGAACCAGCGATGTCCATCCAACTTGGACTTGGTGTGTTCAATCTCTACATCAGTTCTACATCTACAGCCTACATTGATTAGCAATTGAATTGGATTACCAAACCTACTACAGAGTAGTTAGTACAATCTGTTCCTATTGCAGACCCTGTACTACGTGCTTCCTACCGAGCCTTCATTACCCAAAGATCCCTCTGTTGTGGCAGTTGTCTGTAGGACAACTGTGACCCTGCTTTAGCCAACAGTCCAAACCCAATTCGATCATATAACTTGTACCTGTACAAGGATCGCAACACAGCGTAACAAGTTAATTTAAGAGTGCGTAGGAGGTCTCAGAGCGTGTCAGACTGTGAGAGCCAGTAAACCGAGGGCTCATAACCTGTTAAGGCGTGAGATCAGACCAAAGAACATGTACGAAGTGGATGTTAGAACTAAGGAGTCTCTGAGGACTGTGAGGTGAATAAATACAGCCTGCGCTAGTGCCAAACGCGGTAATGCCAACCAATGGACCTTCCTTCCAATAACTTCAGTGGGGCGAATACTGCGACGTCGCAGGGCTGAAGCTTGTGAGAGGTATGCGAGGGTAGTCAACACAGGAAAATATTATTTTTGAAATAATACTCTAAGATCTCGAGGGTGAGCATAACCAATCACAGAAGACCAGTAATTAATCGCCTACTCAGGCCCTCAGAGGCTCACCTCAGTAATTAAGAGAGACAGTGGCACGGGTGACCGTTCTCCACACAGAGAACGGGCATCTGGCCCGTCGGAGCGAGTTAAGCACTGTTAGTGAGAGATGGGGCGAGAGCTAGCGATGGTTGGAGCAAGGGTGGCCGGCACGGATTCACACACACAGTATAGGTTTTATTCCCCAGAGGGTTTCCTGTATATAGGCGCTCGTCTGCATGGACCCAAGAGGAACCACAACAGACGTTAAACAAGATTCAATAATATATACAAACTCACATCCATATACTCATTTGACCTATATTCTTGGACAAACTCCCACATCAGCCCCAAAAGACTTCGCGTGATCCAGATAAATGCGCCTCAGATGTTGATCGCGGCCCCAGCAGGAAGATGTAGCACGGAGAACATGTTGCGGAGGCAAAGCCTTGTCGGACTGTGAATCAAGGATTGACCAATGACTTATCTAACGGTGAAGGCTATGGGCACTTAGATAGGCGCTACATGAGACATGCATTTTTCCTACTCGAATGCAGTCCAGACTGTCCTATCCTGACCCTTCTCGTCCCGATGACGACAAACGCTTCTACCATCCAATGGTACCAAACTTTCCGATCATCAGTAAGACGCCAAACGGTAACCTCCAGCTCCGACTCATCAGGCACATAAAGAGGCTCCTTCAGGGGGAAAAAGATGGGGAACCAGCTGATCATGTCCTTGCTCTTTGCCTCCATCGTCACGGGATTCGTACTCAACTCCACCGTCCTGCTCAACCCATCGACCGTCCCTCCCTGACTCTTCCCACCATCATACAGCACCGTCTCAAAATACCCCGCAAGCCCATGACACACCCCGCGCTTTTGACATCGAAACCGCAGCCGCGAAAAGCGTGCATTGTGTTCATTCGCCCCGTCTCCGCCCATGAACCCGCCCGCACCTCCTCCGACAACACTGCCGCCCCTGCGCACCAGCGACTGCGCCAGCACAGCCTGCGATATCGGATGCTGGAACTCCCACGCCTGCTGCACGTCTGGTGTTGGCGGCTCCATCCGTGAAGACTGATGATGCTGCTGCTGCTGGCCATCCGTCATTCGTGAGTCGCCGCTGGCCGTGGTGGTGGTGGAGAGGTAGTGCATCTGGTGTAAAAACACCACCCACGGTACCTCCCAGGCCTCTTTGTCCGCGACGGCGCGCGCCGCGATATCCGCGTGCAGGCGCGGACTCGCAATCGGCGTCAGATGCGCCGTGTAGCTCGCCGGGATACTGATGCCGGTCGCCGGGCGGAGCACGTGCTGCACGCCGTCGAGGCACTCCGGCGAGAGCTCGTTGTCCCCCCACGAGCCCAGCAGCTCCGACACCAGCACATCCACCTTCCCCACCGGGCCCTCGCCCCAAACGGGGCCGGGCCAGGCGCGCATGTCGGACTTCACCACGCGCACCGCGCCCTCCCACACCTCGACGTTCTGCCGCTGCAGCACCACGTACGCGTTCGGGTTCTTCTCCACCGCCCAGACGGCGACGCGGACGTTGGCGGTGCGGGCGGCGCGGAGGGCGCGGGTGACGAGCGGGCCACGGCCCGCACCGACGACGGCGAGGACGACGCTGCCGTCGGGCCCCGAGGCGGGCTTGCCGAAGGGGTGCCAGTCGGCCAGGGCTAGGGCGATGGCGCGCTCGTACCAGTCGTACTTGACGGGGTCTTTCTCGAAGACTTCGTAGGTGATGCTTTCGAGGTTATCGGCGAGAGGTTGTAGCGGAGATTGGAGGTAGTCCTGGTAGCCGCCACCGAAGCGCTCGACCATGCTCTTGGGGGGTTGGTTGCGTTGGAGGTAGCGGATATAGCTGAGGTGGGGCGTGGGGTCTTTAAATTTCTTTTTAGGTTGAGGCATACTTGCTGCTTCGGCTGGAGTGGGATCTGAAGGCTTGGGCGAGGATGACGTGCTGGTTTCTTGGGAGGCACTCTCGATTTTAGAAGGTGAGAGGAAGCCGTCTGACATTGGGAAGATTTCGTCTGGGTCGTTCAATCCGGGAATGGGGCCGACATCCGTAAGCAACAGCCAAGGTGTCACTCGGAGGCGCATACAGCGAGCAATGAAGGCTTGTATAGGTTTCGTGAGGACGGGGTAGCCCTTGGCATTCTTGGCGAAAGACGCGGTTGGAAGTTCAAGAATCCGCAGTGGTTCGGCGAACCAGCGCGATTGTATCGACATGGGTGGTAAATGACGTGGAATAGACAAGGCTATATTGGAAAAGAGTTTAGCATGCTAAAGGAATGATACAAAATTACAAAGGTACTAGTATTAGTAATAATGCCACGCCTCCTCTGAAGCTGAAGAAGATGAATAATGGTACTTTAAGTGGAGTTGTTGTGCTCACCTACGGACAGTCTCCCATGATAACTACACACGGTTCTGATGACATTCCAGTTGTCCCAGCTCCTCTGATCATCGTACGCTGAAGGTTGGTCGAGTTGACTAAGCTTTCTATCACTCGCAAATGTAGACAGACTCCCAATGGGTTCGGTCTCTTCTTCGTTCTCACTTTCTGCCATCGGCAAAAGGATGCTGAGGTTGAGATACGGGCCTATATTGAGCGCTTCGAGCACAGCTCGAGCATACTGAGCGATGGACGAGTCATCTGTAGTCCCATATCTGGGCTTCGGACCGTGCATTAGAACTGTTGTTGCACCGCAAAAGGCAGCGTAGGCAATTTCCAACTTGAACACCTGCTGCGATATGTGCGCAATCAACGGGTCTGGCGAAGCAAGATCGATCCAAGGAGCTATGACCACAGGTAGCTGAGCGAGAAGCTCATTCTGGGTTAAGAAGGTATCCAATGGCGTGAGCGGTGGAACAAGAGGAAAAGGAACTTGTTCATTTTCGCCGATATTTTCAGAAGCATTGTAATTTGCAAGAAGCGAAAGAACGCGAGAATGAAATGAAGCGGTAGTCACGGGTGTAGTGACCATATCATACTAGTTCCCGGTCAGTCAGATAAACTGTGGACACGGAGGAGAAAAGCATACATTGCAGGCATGGGCCTGTAAAACGACATTTTCGGTAATTGAGACAGATCGGTTGGTCTCGTGCTGGCCAACATAAAAGACTGGTATTTGCTCGTCCATGATTAATGTAGTTCCTGGTAACCGCTGACAGCTTCAGGGTGGTGAAACTGGACATGCGATTGCTAAATTGTCACGGTCAAAATTGTTATCTCAATAAGAGGACACGACGAGTAGCAAGAAGGAAGCAATCGAACGCTCGAGAGTGCGCCATGGTCCCCCCCGGCGCTCTTATTTGGCGTGAAAGGTGTGGTGGATGGGGACATTAAAGTTGGAATGTTTACAGCAGGGGTGCGCTGCAGAGCGTCAATTGGACATGCAAGGCAGCCGTCAGCACGTCATTCACAAAGTTAATTGTGCACCCTGGGACCGAAGTAGGAGATGTTCCAAAAACCTGGTATTGATTGCCAGGTCCAACACGCGCAAAGGTCTTGTGGGGGTGAAAAGTTCGAGCCTGGAGATCGGCTTCCTAGGGAGGCACCCCACGCGGTGATTTGCGCACCCTCACTCCATTCAATTCTTTCTCGAATCACCCTTGCATTCACCACAACCGACCCACAGCCCACACGCCCACCATGGCGGACCGGAGACCTGATTCTGAAGAGAGCGGGCGGGCGAAACGCCAAAAGACTTCGGGCGAGATGGATCCTTCCCAGAACCCATACCTGGCTCATCTCGACAAGAACGGCAGCGGCAGCACCAACGGATACGCAGCCAGCCACGACTCGGGTTACGACTCCAACTCTTCTGCGCGCAGCATGCCGGGCCTGCCGCGGCACAAGTCCACTGCTGCGCAAGCGCATAAGCTGGAGGATGGCCCCAACAACCCTTTCACTGGGCAACCGCTGTCCAACAAATACTTCAATATCCTGACCACGCGCCGCAACCTCCCAGTTCACAGCCAGAGGTCAGTGCCAGTCTGTCTGTACCATACTGCAAGCGCTAACGCCCCAACAGAGATGATTTCCTTCGCAGGTATCAGTCGGCGCAAATCTTGGTGTTTGTGGGAGAGACGGGCTCTGGAAAGACGACTCAGATCCCTCAGTTTGTGCTTTTTGACGACCAACCTCACCTGCACAATAAGATGGTCGCCTGTACGCAGCCACGCCGAGTCGCTGCAATGTCGGTCGCACAACGTGTAGCGGCCGAAATGGACGTCACATTGGGAGAAGAGGTTGGCTACAGCATTCGATTCGAGGACAAGACGTCGCCATCTACCATGCTCAAATACATGACGGATGGTATGCTGCTGAGGGAAGCGATGAACGACCACAACTTGTCTCGCTACAGCACCATTATCTTGGACGAGGCCCACGAGCGAACCCTGGCAACTGACATTTTGATGGGCCTGCTCAAGGAAATTTCAGAGAGACGCCCAGACCTGAAGATTATCATCATGTCTGCTACGCTTGATGCTCAGAAGTTCCAGAAGTATTTTAACGGAGCACCCATCCTTAGTGTGGCTGGTCGTACGCATCCCGTCGAAATCTTCTACACCTCCGAGGCGGAAAAGGATTACGTCGAAGCTGCTGTTCGGACAGTGCTACAGATCCATGCTACCGAGCCTGAAGGCGATATCTTGCTATTCTTGACCGGAGAGGAAGAGATCGAAGATGCCTGCCGCAAGATTGGACTCGAGAACGATGAACTGGTTCGCGAAGCCGATGCGGGGCCACTGAAAATCTATCCACTCTACGGAACCCTACCTCCGCAGCAGCAGCAACGAATCTTCGACCCTGCTCCTCCTCCGCGAACTCCTGGCGGTCGTCCCGGCCGAAAGTGTGTGGTATCTACCAACATTGCGGAAACCTCGTTGACGATTGATGGTATCGTCTACGTGGTTGACCCTGGTTTCAGCAAGCAAAAAGTCTACCATCCCCGAATCCGCGTCGAGTCACTTCTGGTCTCTCCTATCTCAAAAGCTTCCGCGAAGCAGCGTGCTGGTCGTGCCGGACGTACAAGGCCCGGAAAGTGCTTCCGTCTCTATACTGAAAACGCTTTCAATAAAGAGCTCGAGGAAAACACTCACCCAGAAATCCAACGTACCAATCTCGCAGCAACTATCCTTGAACTATACAAAATTGGCGTTCAAGATCTCGTTCACTTCCCTTGGATGGATCCTCCTGCCCCCGAGACAGTCATGCGTGCTTTGGAGGAACTGTACTTTCTTGCTTGTCTTGATGAAGACGGCGGACTCACCCAGCTTGGTCGTCTTGCTTCCGAGTTTCCTCTTGACCCAGCCCTCGCCGTCATGCTAATCACTTCTCCGGAATTCTACTGCTCTAATGAAATCCTCTCTCTTACCGCTTTGCTCTCCGTCCCGCAGCTCTTTGTGCGACCGGCAAACAACCGCAAGCGTGCGGATGAGATGAAGGATCTCTTTGCGCATCAGGATGGCGATCATCTCACTATGCTGAACGTCTATCACGCCTTCAAGAATCCCACCGCCCAAGAAAATCCGAAGCAGTGGTGTCACGACCACTTTCTGTCCTATCGCTCCCTGCAACAAGCCGACAACGTGCGCTTGCAACTCAAACGCATCATGGAGCGTGAGGAAATTGAGCTCATGTCCACACCCTTCGGCGACAAAAAGTACTATGAAAACATTCGACGTGCCCTCGTTGCCGGCTTCTTCATGCAAGTCGCCAAGCTGGATGCCTCCAAGAAGATGTACACTACGGTCAAGGATGACCAGAGCGTGTTGCTGCATCCGAGCGTCGCGCTGCAACACGACAGCGAGTGGGTGCTCTACAATGAATTTGTGCTTACGAAGAAGAACTTCATTCGCACGGTGACGGCAGTTAAACCTGAGTGGCTTCTGGTTCGTCCGCCTAATGAGATACATTCTGAGACAATGGTTGGCTAACTGTTTTGTATAGGATATCTCTCCACGCTACTATGATTTGTCGACCTTTAAGAAAGGCGATATCAAGCGTGGGCTCCAGGCGGCCCTCGATAAGATGAAGCGCCGTGAGGCGAGCAAGGGCAAAAAATGAAGGGGAAGAAGGTGAAAGGAAGAATGGGAGCTCGGGATCGATTGCAAGCCTACCGACTCGCAAAGAGCCAGATTGCGAGATGGAAAAACTCGTGCGGATGATAGACATGCATGATGTATGTGTACTTGTAATGAGATAGAGTGGTTCGCACCACTACACCCTAGATATACAATACTAAAAGTCGGAATCTGAATCGAGGAGCGCCCATCAGAATTTGAATTGAAAACCGAACTTTCTGCGCTGTATGAAAATTCTGACTACGGTTTTCAAGCTGGGAGTTGATTGGGGGCAATCCCGATGTTGACCGGTCACTTATCCCCAGACGCTCGTTATGTCTCGTCTGGAATAAAATCAAGGCCTAATCGCAGCATCGGCTGGACCTGACTGAATAGGGACGAGGTTTGCTCTCGCATCAACTATAGACATCAAGCTCATAATAGCGAGACAAGACGTATATGCTCGTGATGCTGGATATGGCACGTGGACCTGCAATCGGACGTGGAAATGATGGGCGTGTGCTAGCCATTGTTCGAAACTATAAACGCCAAGTCGATGTGCAAAGTGACCACCTAAGCTCATTCCATTGCTGGTTTTGTCACTCTTTCAAACGCCGCAGCGCCTCGCTTGTAATGCTCAAATATCAAATCCCCTCGTCCCCTTTCAGAATCACCTCCACCGGTCTAGAACCTCCGATCACCACGCTCATACTACAATCAACACACACGTCAGCCCATCATGTCCTCAAGATTCTCATCTCATCGACTTCACCGGTCTCCTCCAAACAACCACTTTCCAGCAGAGAAAAAGACCAAGACTCACCATCCAGATAGTCCGCCGCCATCAGCAGCTCCAAGCACAGCTCTGGCGGAATGTCCATGTCCGGCACGTCGTGCGCGTCGCGGTACCGCTCGTTGTAGTACAGGTACTCGCACACCTTCTCGAGCACCACGCCGTTGATGTCGCGCAGCTCGCACCGGTTCGCGACCGCTTCGGCGAAGTTGTCTGCGCGGCAAGTACGACGCTGTCAGCATGGTACTTTGGATCATGACTCAATCATCCTTATCGTTGCCATTGTCATTGTCATCATTTTTGTCATTGTTGCTTTCTTCTGTGGGAGAAGTGGGTCCAGACGATGGGACTCGCCTGGGGG
>JAGFVP010000505.1:0-12073 GCA_021031095.1 Bathelium albidoporum
GGGTGGGAGAATGCCGGGCATGGTGTTCTTTGGGTTTCTAGTGGTATGAATGTGTGTAAGGAATACGTCAGGTTTCTGTGTTTGACGCTGGTGCTGTGCTGTTCGCAGGGCGCAGATTGGGGAGGTATTATAGGAAATGAGATATAGTCAGCATCTCTGTTTGATGGGACTTTACGATTAGAAATCCTAGCCCAGAGGGAGAGAAGGTATGGAATGATTCCGATATCAAAGCAATTTCCTTGCACTTTTGGGCGTACCATACCCACTCACACAATAATGAGGTTGTCACTTTACCCAAAATGCTCCATAAAGCTTCACCTATCCAGGATAGCAGTTCGTCGCATACCAGTCAGGCATGAGGACCTCGGTCATCACCGGCGGAATGGCATTCCCGATGCTGGGAGAAGCCCAAGATGCTGGGATCATGTACCTATAGGATATTTACCAGGTACCAGGTGGGTTACGCGCAGCATGGATATATAGTGGGCCTAAAGTGGTTGGCCACACCGAGCCAAAAAAGAAGCGGCGCGTCATCCGCCGAACTCGGTTTTCCTGGCATGCGATTGCGCCGGCCCGCTACTCGGAGCCAGCCACGATCAGGACTGGACTGCTACCTTTGCCTCTCTCCCTGACACCTCCTGCCTTCCATTCTTTCAATCCACCGCTCGACTTCCGCCGCGCTGCCGCCATACACTCGTTTGCATTGCCCCGGTGGCTCTGGTCGTTCGAATGCTTCCCAGCACCCGTGCAACCGCGCTCGGTCTGATTTCGGAGTTCTCGGTTCGCATTGGACACGAAGGATCGGATCGCCCCTCTGCCGACCACACTGGCTGCCCCATTTCCTGCCCTGCTTTACATTCGCTGGACTTTCTGAAGTTTTCTGAGAGATAGCGCGGGTGACAATGGGCGAAGATGGAAACCATCTACCCATTGACCCTACGGGTGTCCGGAGAAGACACTCGCGAAACCATGAAGAGGACGTGGAGCAGGTCTACCAGCTGCCAGGCGCTGCAAACGAGCCTGGCCATAGCGATGCTGCGAACCGAAGGTCGCACACAGATCCCACGGCGAACGTGGCCTTGTCTGGATCAGATAGACCGACAATTACGAACTCTCGGTCGCAAGCTGCATCCACTCCTCGCGTACGGTTTTCCGAAGAGGTTGAGCGGAGACCCTCATGGACCAACTTGAAGGGTGATATGAATGGCGACAACCATGAGCGGAAAATCAAAGCTTCCGGAGTGGGAAGCAGCAAGCGGCCGTCAACACCTGAACTGTCATTGGACACACAGCGTGCCGTATCTGGTCCCTCAATTCTGGGCAGAGGCACCGTTCTTTCTCCTAAGGGTGTCAAGTCTCCCGAATCGCCAAAGAGTCTCAAGTCGCCCCTTTCACCTGGCAGCCGGCACAGGGGATACTCTCTGAGGAGCTCCATTTTCCGACGGAATATGACTGATGTCGGCGAAGCAAGGGAATCAATCATTGAGATGGACGATGTTGGATCATCAAGCAGCACACCTACCGCGCCAAATCCGGACCGTGTTGGTGCCCTAAACAAGAAATCCTCAGATACAATTGTCTCGGTTGCACCCGTCATGGGCACACCGGCCGAAACTGGTATCGATAAGCCTGGCTTTTGGGATAGAAGCTCGAGAATACTTCCCGACAAGGGCGTGAAAGGTGTCAAAGGCGCTTCTGCTTTACCTAATTATCAGCAATGGATAGAGGAGAAAGCAGCGCGCGCCGGCGTTGCTGTGAAAATAAAGGGTTACTACAGACGTGCAAGGAAATTCATCCTACGCATTCAGGACATTCCACCCAGTAAAGATGGACGACACATAGAACTCGATGCTTCGAGGAAGAAGGCTCTGATCGACGAAAGGACTGGTCATTCGTACATTGGAAATACAATTCGATCCAGTCGATACAACGCATGGAACTTTATACCAAGGCAGCTATTTGCTCAGTTCTCGAAACTTGCTAACTTGTAAGCCTCTTCTCGAACCCTTCTTTTATGAAAGCTGACACAACCAGCTATTTTTTGATTGTTTCCACGCTGCAAATGATACCCAGTAAGTCACCGCATGTTAACTTGATGAGATACGGTAGAAGCTAATGTTTAATAGGCTTGAGTACCACCGGAAGTATGGTTTTGACCCATCTGACTGCTGCAAAAGCTAACCGTGCACTAGCATACACCACCATCGTTCCATTGTTATTTTTTGTAAGCATTTCCATTGCAAAAGAGGGAATAGACGATTTGCGACGATACAAACTCGACAAGGCCGAAAACAATAAAGAAGTTTCTGTTTTACATCGATACCAGCCAACCCCCGTGGACACGTCAGAAGGCAGCGATGAGCCTCTTCCCTCGTCAGGTCCCATGCATTGGGCCAAGACAAAGTGGTATAATCTTCAAGTCGGAGATGTCATCAGATTGGAGCGAGACGAAGCAGTACCAGCAGATATCGTCTTGCTTAACTCTCAGGGACCAAATGGCGTCGCATATATTGAGACGATGGCTTTGGACGGCGAAACCAATTTGAAAAGCAAGCAAACAACGCGCTCGTTGGCCAAAAGATGTGAGACAACCGAGAAGATTGCCGCATGCAATGCACATTTCGTTGTAGAGGATCCCAATCTTGACTTGTACAATTTTGAAGGTCGGGCCACGGTTGATGGCGAGACTTCTGCTCTCACCAACTCCGAAATCATTTACCGCGGCAGTGTTCTGCGAAATACTCCCGAGGCGGTTGGGATGGTCATCTATACCGGGGAAGAGTGCAAGATCCGGATGAACGCCAACAAAAACCCGCGCATCAAGGCCCCATCTCTCCAGGCCATTGTGAACAAGGTCGTCGTCATCATTGTGCTTTTTGTCATTTTCCTTGCCATATTTAACACCGTCGCCTACCAGGTCTGGGCGCATCAAGTGGAACACAAGTCCTGGTACATCTCAAATGCTCGCGTTGCCTTTTTCCCAATCTTTGTTTCTTTTATCATTATGTTCAATACTATGATACCCCTGTCGCTGTACGTCAGTATGGAGATTATCAAGTTGGCGCAAATGTTTTTATTAAACGATATCGACATGTACGATGAAGTCACGGACACTCCTTTTGAAGCGAGGACTTCCACCATCAACGAGGAGCTGGGACAAGTCAGGTACATATCAAGCAAATCATCACCACCACTGTCTGCTAACTATCAACAGTTATATCTTTTCCGATAAAACTGGAACTTTGACGGACAATACCATGAAATTCAGGAAGATTAGTGTTGCTGGCACTGCATGGCTCCACGATGCAGATTTGAATGGCAATGAGAACCAAAACCGTCTCATCCACAAAAAACGAAGTAAGAAGTCTAAAGGCAAAAAGCCCCTCCGATCCAAAAAGTCCTTCGGATCACGGTCTGCTCCGGATCGGGAAGAGCCTCAAAGGACGAATTCGGACATGGCTCTGGAGGAGCCTGTGGACGCTCGTCGAATGTCAACCTCAAACTGGCAATCATCGGCGCGCCCTGCCAAGAATCCCGTTGACTTACGGACTTCTGACTTGATTCGATACATCCAACGGAAGCCGTTCACTATTTTTGCCCGTAAAGCCCGAATGCTCCTCATTTCAATTGCTCTGTGTCACACTTGCCTGCCAGAAATGCAGGAAGATGGGAAGATCGATTTTCAAGCGTCTTCTCCAGATGAACTCGCATTAGTGCGCGCAGCACAAGAACTTGATTTTCTGGCAATCAACCGAGATGCTGGAATTCTGACAATTCGGACAATGCCACATGGACCTGACACCGAACCGGTGTATGACAACTACGAGATCTTGGACATCATCGAGTTCTCGAGCAAAAGAAAGCGAATGTCTGTTGTCGTGCGCTTTCCGGACCAGCGCATTTGTGTCATATGCAAAGGCGCTGATTCCCTTGTTATGCAGCTTTTGAAGTTGTCCACGCTGGCCAATCAAAAAGTGACAGAGATCGAGAAACGGGCCAGCATGCGCAAAAGCTTGGAGGCACAAGAAGCCATTAGACGCAAGAGTGAGCAAAGGGAGCGCTACAGCATGAGTCGACCGAGCATGAGTTTGAGCTTTGGGCGGACGAGCATCGGCGGTCTTCCCCGAACCAGTATGAGTCGGCCCAGTATCAGTGGGACCAAGTTGCAACCCATTCGTGACGAGGTCGATAGCTGGCTTCGCGAGCGGGAAAGAGATATAGACGTATCCTCGCTCGAGGATCAAACTGCGTATTATACGCCCCGTCCTTCCACGAACCTTATCAACCGACCGTCCGTGGCCTTGTCCGAGGCGCGTAGCTCTGTCGCGACGGACTTTGATGACGACCTTGTGGATGATGCGCTGGCTGTTGATGAAAACGCGGTGATCGAGCGATGCTTCCAACATATCAATGATTTTGCCACGGAGGGACTGAGGACCTTGCTCTACGGCTACCGTTTCTTAGACGAGCAAGAATACACAAGTTGGAAGAAAGTCTATCTGGACGCGACTACAAGTATTGTCGATCGCCAAGAAATGATTGAAAGGGCGGGCGAACTGATTGAACACGACTTTGAACTGGGTGGCGCCACGGCCATTGAGGATAAGTTGCAAAAGGGCGTTCCCGAGGCGGTCGACAAGCTCAGGCGTGCCAATATCCGAATGTGGATGCTGACGGGCGACAAGAGAGAGACGGCCATCAACATCGGCCATTCCTGTCGTTTGATCAAGGATTACTCGTCGGTTACGGTACTTGACCATGAGTCTGGGCAAGTCGAACAACATATTGCAGCGTCTATTGTGGAGATCAACAATGGCGTCGTTGCGCACTCTGTCGTCGTCGTTGACGGCCAGACGCTCACTATGATTGATAGCGATCTATCCCTCCAATCCTTGTTCTTCGACCTAGCAATCCTTGCAGATTCAGTCATCTGCTGTCGAGCATCGCCGAGTCAGAAAGCCAGCCTTGTCAAGACGATCCGAAGAAAAATCAAAAAAAGCGTCACTCTCGCTATCGGCGATGGTGCCAACGATATTGCTATGATTCAAGAAGCACATGTTGGTATTGGTATCACTGGAAAAGAAGGCCTGCAGGCTGCAAGGGCGTCTGACTACTCGATTGGCCAGTTCCGCTTTTTGGTAAAGCTGTTGCTTGTGCACGGGCGCTGGAACTATATCCGGACGTGCAAATACACCGTGGGCACGTTCTGGAAAGAATTCGTAAGATATTGAAAGGTTTCCTCTTTTCAGCAGCATCAACTGACGACTCGATAGCTTTTCTACCTCACGCAAGCACTGTATCAACGCTGGGCAG
This sequence comes from Bathelium albidoporum, assembly GCA_021031095.1. Lineage (NCBI taxonomy): Eukaryota > Fungi > Ascomycota > Dothideomycetes > Trypetheliales > Trypetheliaceae > Bathelium > Bathelium albidoporum. Next base: position 5,314 of record JAGFVP010000505.1, read on the forward strand.
GCTATACCGGCACGTCACTCTACGAATCATGGTCGCTCAGCATGTTTAATACGCTTTTCACCTCTTTGCCCGTAATCTTTCTCGGCATCTTCGAGCGCGATCTCCAACCCGCCACCCTCCTTGCCGTCCCTGAACTCTATACCAAGGGCCAGCGCAACGGGGGCTTCAATCTGCTGTTGTACCTCGGGTGGATGTTCATGAGCAGCTCGGAAGCGATGCTCATCTTCTTCTGCATGCTCGGTCTCTTCGGTGAGGTGACCTTCACGCGCGACAACGACCTCTTTGCCATGGGCGATCTTACCTTCACCGCCGTCGTCATGCTCATCAATATTAAGATGCAGCTCATCGAGATGCACTCCAAGAGCGTCGTTGTTCCCTTGTCCCTCATCCTCTCCGTCGGCGGCTGGTACCTCTGGAACATCATCCTCGCCGCCACCTACTCTAACAACATCATCTATCACGTCCGCGACTCCTTTTTCCACGGCTTCGGCGCCAACCCGGCCTGGTGGGCCACCCTCGCCCTGGTCGTGGTCGCCGCCGTCGTCTTCGAGCTCGGCGTCTCCAGCCTGCGCGCCGCGTTCCGGCCTTCGGACGTCGATACCTTCCAGGCGCTCGAGCAGGATCTGGGGATCCGTAAGCGCTTCGAGGAGGCAGCCGCGAGCGAGCTGCGTCAAGGCTGGGATCGCGGCACGAAGCGTAGCAGCGCGGAGATTGAGCGTGAGGAGGAGGAGAAGCGGCGCGAGGGGGAGGTGCAGGATTTACTGAATAGGCCGCGGGTGATGGAGGAGGGGAGAGCGGCGGGTAGCGGGGCGGCGGGCCAGATGAAGGGGCGGGTGGTAGTGGGTGAAGAGATGGAGCCGAGAAAGTCGGCGGATATTCAGGAGATGCTGTCGCGGCGGTTTGGCAGCGTGCGTAGTGAATTGTAGATTAGCCACGCCGGTGCGCGTCACATCTTGGTTCTCTGTACAGCTTCTAACAAGTTTTGTTGGGTTCTGTGAGACATGCATTCAATATTGAACTGCTATCATGACTATCGTAGAGCGCCACGCTCTACGTCTGCACCGGCATAGTCGTCTAATTCTAAGACAAGTCCGACTCGTCTTGTGCACTTCTGCGCCGCATTCCTCGTCAATAGCCCAAGGAACCCCCTCATGTGCGCGCTGGCATTTCTAAGTTGGGTGAAACTTGTCCACAGATTTTTCTGTTGGATGTATACCCTTGCCAGCTTGTATTGCATCCTGACTATTTCCGGCTCCGCACTATGGTGATGTTTGAGGTGAAATTAGGACTACCGAATCTCCTACAGATGGTGAGTCCAACTTCGTCGAGCTTGGGTCTGGGCGCAAGGATAGCATACCTCGGACAAAAAGCATCCCAGACTGCTTCTTCACGACCTACGCATCATTAGCGCAAATTCGTGTCATTTCGTGCGGCGGTCCTGGCCTTCACATCCTGCTGCTCCTCATCCTCGTCGTCAAATACGTACACCGTTTCTTCGACCTCACCGAGAACCAAGTTGCAATGGCTATCGTATGCCTGAGTTAATATTAGCGCTTGCTGAATGTCGCGCCTATAAGACTCAGTATCTAGTAACTCACATGTAAGCGGCCCTTGAGTTCGCGATCCCCTCGGAGCTTCACAAATACTACTTCGTCCAGTGAGAGACGCACCAGGTCCAGCGGCTCCTGCACCGCCGGCGCAGTGTCATTGTCAGCGTCGGCCATCGGTCATCGGATCGAGATTGAAAGCGAAGTGGTTAACAGTGACTCCGAGCTCTGTTTTCCGTGATTTAGTCCACCCAATCGTGTGAAAGATGTGCGCCTAATAAGCGCGCGTCCGGGCGGCTCTGCGCCAAACCACAATTTCTTAGACCTGACCTTGTTCAGAGAGGTTTGAGTAAAAACAATGCCGCGAGAGCACTGTATATGGGCTCGCTGTTCACCTCCTTTTGCTCTGTAGAGCTCCGCACAGCTCCGAAGGTATCATGGAAACGTCCATTGCGCTACAATGGCTGGGTTTGTTCCCAATGTCGGACGCGACAGAATTCCCAGCGGAGGTCTCAGCATGCGGAAGTTCAAGGACGGGGTCGGAGAGGAGCAGAAGACAAGACTGATCTTCTCGAGAATACCCAATTGCCTACATTCCGTGCTAGACTGGTCGAAACCTTCGTATCCCCTCCGGTTGACAAGAAGACTCCTGATCCGTCTGGCAATGAACCCGACTCTGAGGTATCCCACTACGGCAATCTTACTGGGGCCGTCCATGCTATATCCAGGGATCGCAAAGCCTGGAAAAAAGAGCTCCAAGAATCTCTGATACGGCGAGATTCGTATCGCTTATTAGTGGCTTTGAGAGCGGTAGACGACGACAGAGAAATCTTCGCCAGCCTTCCGTCTACGACAATTACCGAAATCCTGACGCTCCTTGACCCAGACAATTTCATCACCGGATACAAAGATGCATATGGTCTGGTTAGCGACTCCACCGTGTTCCAAATGGGCCGAGTACCGTTGGAGTATCTGTTGGAAGACTACCTTCAAGGCATCACGAATATTGTCAAGAGCGTGGGTTCGTCAGGGAAGGAACTTCGATTGGCAGATTATCGCGCCCTTCTGCGCTGTACTCGTGCATGCTGCCGCGGTAATCTGGCAGATCGACTCTGGGCAGAGATGAGCAGAGCAAAGGTCATTCCAGATACGGCTTGCTACAACGATTACCTCGGCGCGAAGTGCTGGAATGGTGCGCATCTTGCTGAGACACGGTTCTCGTATCGTGTCACTCCATTTACGCTCCTGGCAAGGGCCCGAGCAAAATTGGGCAAGCAATTCGCCAACTACAGGATTCGCGAAGGTGGCATCAAAGCAGTTGTCATGGCTATTTTCGACGACATGCAGATCCATCAGATTTCTGCAAACGAGGAAACATTTCGACACGTCATGACAGCATTGGCACGCGAGGGAGACATGGACGGCGTCAGGGCAGTACTGGGGAGAATCTTCGATCTTGATGTGGATGCCATCATGCGTGATGCCGATCCACCAAATATGTCGGCAGTGCCCCGTATCTCGAAAACGTCGCCCTTCTACCCCACTGAGCAGCTTCTCTTCACCATCGCGCACGTATTTGGCTCCACCAACGATATCCCCACGGCTCTTCGTCTGGTAGATCACGTTTCGCAGCTCTACGCGATCCCAGTCTCTGCAAACACCTGGCGAGAGCTCCTCACCTGGACCTTCATCCTCGCAAAACGGCAAGAAGGACGTCGCGCAAGCCTCGAGAGGGAAACCCTTGGCGGCCTTCCCGGCTCCAGCGTTGGTCACCTCTTCAAAACCATGATCAGCCCGCCCTACAACATCACCCCAAGCATCGAGATGATCAAAATGTTCATGTCGAATGCGCGGTACCAAGGCGAGTGGGACCTCATCCGCGTCTACCTCCACCGCGCCGACCAGCTCGAGCTCACCTCGCAAACCCGCCTCGAGCACGCGTACGCCGGCCACCGCGCCGCCGTCCGCGCCCGCGCCGACGGCTACGAAGCCCGCGAGTGGCTCCACCGCGCGCGTGCCCACGTCGAGGCCGCCGTCACCGTCAATGCGCGCCACCGCCGCACCCTGCGCAGCTTCGTGCACATGCTGCTCGGCAAGCCCACGGTGGCGCACGTGCCGGCGGGCGAGGAGGAGGAGGAGAGCAGTCTGCAGTGGCAGCGCCGCGACGTGCCCGACATCCTGTGGGAGCACCGGCGGTGGGCGCCGTCGTTCGTGCGCTACCGCACGCGGGGCGGCGTGGTGGAGTTGCAGTTCCGCACGCCGGAGGAGGTGGAGATGTTGGCGGCGCGAGAGGCGGCGAGGGCGAACCACTTCGCGCTGGAGGCGTCGGCGACGGCGACCGGGCGGTTGGTGGAAGGTTCGATAGACGAGCTGGGGGTAGATGGGGAATGGGATGGGCAGCATGGTCAGTTAGAAGAAGGAGAAGCTGACTCTCGAATGGCTTCGAGCCAATATGGCGTGGAGTGAGTTAGAAAATTCGGCAATACCTTGGTTTTGCCCACATTTTCCAGCAAGTCGCTATTTGGACTTGTTTTTTGGAGGTTTCGGGCAACGCTGATCTAGAATCGTTTGTATTGTACGTTGAAGGCTGCACTCGAATGAACGATGCGCGTGCAATGCATTGAATGACGACGTTGTATTTGATGACTGCTCTGCATGTTGGATGCTTTCATTACCTCTTTATCGATGTCGATTTATGCTACTATGTGAAGATACAAGAATGGCACAAGTAAAACCAGCAGGACTGGCGAGGACGGCGTTGCGAAATGCTCCTTCGACGGACTGATGTATCACATTGTTTGGGAAAGCCAGCACCACTACATTTCTTCAGGACCTCAATCCTGTCCGTCTCGAGCCTTATGTAAATGGGAACGTTTTGGGCTCTGATTGATGAGGTCTTCCGACCTTTCGACATGGGCTAGTCTGTGACCGGCAACTTTAGACCTTCTCGTGAAAGAGCTTTGCCAAGCAACGAATCACGCTATTGGATTGGCTACATTCTTCGTGTATTGCTAGAGTTCATTGGACACACAACGCCAAACGGATGGCATTTCACTGCTGTTAGAGCCTCTCTCCTAGAGTCTAATCTTTTTGACCATCTTTAGGAAAAATGCCTGATGGCTCAGTTACATAATCATAACGCTCTTATGCCGCAAGAAGTCGGTCGGATGGATATCATGACTCGTTACATATATCTGTCAGACAACTGTGACACGTATTCGAGCTACATTTACCAGCTCCAGAAGTGATAGAAATTGCTATATACTTTTAGTACGCAAAAGTGGTACGCTGGCAAACCACTCGGCCATGATAACATGCCGTCTTTGAGGTTCTCTGGTGACCAAACAATATCCACCTGGAAGAGCTCCTCGTTTCTCATTCAGTAGTGGATTTGCCATTTCAGCATCTGTATTTAGCTCACCCACTAGCGGACCCATACAAGGTACGGTGTACAACGGACGGTCTACTGCGTAGGTACGTAGAATAGTCTTCAGATCACCCCACCACTCCATTCTTCCGAAAGTCCTTGAAAATGTACTTCCATACGAGCAAGTATCTGATGGATTGCAGTGACGCAACCAGCTGAAACATGAGCACAGCATGGCCACGTAAACGATTGCAGTAAGTGTGAGCATAAAACACAAAATAAGCTCAGGCTGTTTCTATTTTGCCGTTTTGGATATCGGTCCCTTTTCTAAACAGTTTGGATGATGTACAAAACAATATTCTTCTCGTTGCTCATAGCCAAGCTATTGGCTGCGCTTCCTGCTGATAACAGCACTCTTACTTTTGATGAGTAAGATTCTTCAGGGATCAGAGCAGTGGAACATTCTAATAGAACATTTCTCAGCAACCTTATTGCTTCTGGTTTAAGAAACAATGTCGAACCGGCGAAGCTATCGTCAGGGTCTTTCCAAAAACGCCTGTTGCCTGCGAGACCTATGAACGAATGTCCAGTCCGGGACCGTGCTGCCAGATACGGGCTTTTCCGGGGTTCTCATTGTAGGAGAGACTTAAAACCCAGCAGATTGATGATTTATTGCTGGGATCCTGCAAAACTTTTCTCCTATCCCGTACCTTTTAACTGTCCAAATGACGAGATATGTATTGATCAACCTGGTACAAATCCAACAATAGCCTGGTGTGCTAGTGGAAGGTCATTCTGGTTTCCTGTCACATGCGGGCCCGTAAATGAGGTGCAACAAATCAATATTTCGAATGAAGAATACCAGCTGGCTGACCGAGCCCTCGTGGTCGTCTTGACCAGAACCATTTATGCACCGTGGCAGCCTGTCAGAGTTCCTCGGATGGTCGTCACGCCGACAGATGCGAATCATAAGAACACGCAACGACCGTCCGTGTGTACTGACTGTAGTAGTCTCGATATTTCAAGAGTGCCAGCAAATACTGCTTATCTTGAAATTGTGATCATGAAAAGCGCGAACATGGACGCTATCATAAGTGGATACAGCTTGCGTTTTGACTTTTAGAGTAGGACAGGCCTCTGTCGAGCAAATGGTTGATTCGTTTTGGAATATCTGTCTGGGTGCAGCCCCTTATAAACTTCGACTTTAGAACAATGAGTGAAATGAGTTTAGTACAACATCTAGCCCGAGAGTGACTGGTGTCCCATGGGGCTGAGCTCGGTGAGAAAACCCAAGACCATGATCGCTGCTACCAACTACGGCCACGACCTGACAAATCTTCACAGTCAAGGGGAAGAGAGGAGGAGCGCTAGACATTGGATTTCAAGAATTTCGAATGGCTCAAAAGCGCTGCGCATACTGCTTTCCTTGGCGAGACACGCATAGCCCTACAACACGGTCATCTGTTAGATGCTGTATCACACAGCCGCCTGAAGACAGTAGGGACTGTGTTCACACCTCCTATACGGCCGTGAATGAGTTTCCAAAGTCTTGGTAGACTCGCGCGATACATCGATAAGACTTTTCAACCGAGACTCTTCTTGATTGTAGTTTCCCCAAGCTCATGAATTCTGCACCACTAACAGTACACTTATTGCCCAACGCCGAAGCAATGCTCGCAGATCGCCTCCCCAGCCTCTAGTCCGGCTCCCATGCCATTTTTGCGTTCAATTCCATTTTGCTCCTGGTTGAAGAAAAAGAAAAAAAAAGTCTCAGAGCAAACGTCCTTCCCTTCCTGACCTCTCAAGAGCTCAGTCCCCAACGCCCACCTCCCCCTCCACAAAATTC
>JAGFVP010000506.1:0-12010 GCA_021031095.1 Bathelium albidoporum
CCTCCCCTTTTTTATTTTTTTTTTTTTTTTTTTTTTTTTTTTTTTTTTTTTTTTTTGAGAAACGTATACTGTTGTGGCGCCTAGATCTCATCGAATCCTGGACTAAATGTAAACTTATGAGGGGTATTACTACACTGCCTGCTCATCATCACCAAGACAGACTTGGCCAATTATAAAAGATCAGCCGATTGCCTGGTGCTCTGACAAAAATAGCATAGGTCGCCAAACCCGGAGAATGTTCAGTCATTGTCCTTCTTATAATGGAATGAAGTGGGGAGCTCAACAGGCTTGAAATCCCTATGCTCATGCTTTAGCTCTTGTGAAAGACCTTGGACATCTTTTATAGCACTCACGTATCTGGTAGTTCAACTCTCTCATTCTCCGCGCTGACCTCATGCACCTGCAACCATCGTCTCCTTGCGAGAGTGGACAAACGGTTACCGGTCTCGGTTTGGTCTTGATTGTCATGGACTCTTTTCAGCCTGCGTTTGTAGAACACAACGAAAACAGCGGCCAGGACGAGCATGACAATAGCAGCACTACCCATGCCAATTCCAGCAGCATCACCTGGGGAAAGGCCGTTGCCTGATACTGAATGTGCTGCGGAAGAAGGCGTCGGGGCTGTGGTGTTTACTGTTGAGGATGCTGCTGCTGCTGCTGCATCTGTCTTTGAACCCGAAACGCTTGATGCGCCTGTAGAGGATGTCTGAACGGTTGCTACTGCTGATGTTACGGACGGGGCTGTGGGCGAGGCTGACGCAGCACTCATAGTTAATACCTACAACAAAGTCAATAAATTTGACAAGTCATGCCCTCAGATAATATGAACTGACTGAGCTCAATGTAGTAGACCATCCCGCGTCATTGATGGCCTCAATTGTCTGAATTTCCCAATGCTGTCCAGGATCGTTGGGCACAGCACTCGTCTGGCTCGACATGAACACTGGATTTCCCGGGTGAACGTCGAGGTGGAGTGCGCTTCCATTTGCCACATTGACGATAAAGTATGTATTGTCGCTCCAATTCCCAAAGCTCCACTTTTGACTATCATCACCAGGATTGATCGGTAAGATACGAGGCTGAGTATGGCTGGGATCGACCTCTTCTGGATCAAAAATAGTTCCAAGTGCGGCACCTGTGCCGGCGCTTCTACTCCGGAAAGCGTAGGTATTTGACTCCTTTGGATAGGCCAAGATTTGCCAGTACTGAGCCAGATTGGACACATTGAAAGCTTGGAAGCCTGTCTGGTTTGCTCCCCAACTGGTGAGGCCAGATCCCAGGCCTACACGTGCTTCCGTCATCTGATACCACATGTTTGAGTCGAATTTTGCCATATCAAAAGGGAGAGAAAAAGAAAGAGAGAAGGAGAGAGAGAAACAGAAAGAATAAGCACAAGAAGCTAGAAATCATTTGCAGGCGTCTTGACGAGAAGGTGATCGTGATAATCAGAAAATCAAGCATCGAAAAGCGCCCCAACACGCCAAGGAAAGTCGACCAGAGCCATTTTTGCACCACCTGGGTCAAAATTGCCCTATATCACACGAGGCGGAGAATTTCAGAGGCAACAAGGCCTCGACGCGTGCTGACCGGGTGCCACCAGAGCATGTGCTGCTTGATGTTGGAGCACAAGGTTGGGCTTTTCATCTCGGCTGGTCTCAGCAGGGTTAGGAAGCCTGAAGAGGCAAACCTGAAAGCCATCCCTACCGGTCAACATATTATGCTGCGGCTGAAGCGAGACAGTGACGCACAAAAACAGCCCTCTAACAAAGACATAAGAAGGCGCATGGTGCGATCTGACCCGGAAATTTGCGAAGGTAGCAAATCATTAGATGATAATCTGCCGCAAGTTCGTCAGACGCCATCTTGTCCATTGATTCATCTTCCGCGTAGATATTGGCAGGACGAAAGTCAACAAGATCGACATACGCACGACACAGGTGAGCGATTGCAATGTCGTCTTGACTCAAGCTTCACGAAAGGATGATGAGATGAGGACATCGTGACATGGGTATCATCAGGGGCACAGCGCGCCCCAGACTAACAGCGCGTGCTCGCGGTTCCTGCCGGCGAATCATGACTTGTGCCCCTACAGTATCTCCCCTGGCCTTCAGCCGCTTTTGATATTTGTGATACATGTGATACACTCAGCCCTTCTTACATAACCACTTTCCGGTTTCATGTGAGGCAGACGAAGCGTCATTCCCTGGCCACTGCCCGGCTCAGGGTCATCTCAGTACGATTTAGGCAGTCCTAAGACGCGCTCGCCTATGTAATTGAGACACATCTCTTTGCTCACCGGCGCAATCCGGGGGATCATGATTTCTCTCAAATAACGCTCCACATGATACTCCTGGGCGTAACCCATGCCTCCGTGTGCCATTACAGCTCGTTCGCATGCCGTGAAAGCCACTTCACCTGCCATGTACTTGACCGCATTTGCATATTCGCCAGTCGAATGACCTTCATCATACATGCGCGCTGCTTGCATTATCATGAGCCTTGCAGCTTCGAGGTGAACCCAGCTGTCAGCGAGCGGATGCTGTAAGCCCTGATTCTGACCGATCGCTCTCCCAAAAACGTGGCGTTCTGCCGCATAGTTTGCAGCGCGTCTCAAAGCCGCAAATCCCAGCCCAATTGCTTCTCCAGCGAGGAGGATCCGCTCTGCATTCATACTATGCATGATAAGCTTGAACCCGTTCCCCTCTTCCCCAATCCGGTCTCCCTCGAGTACCCTCCATCCGTCAAAGAACAGCGAGTTCGTATCGACAGCAGCCCGTCCCATTTTTGCTATTTCTGTGACTTGGACACTATCGCGATCGAGATCCGTGTAGAACAGACTTAGACCTTGCGATGGTTTGGTGACTTCTTCCAAAGGCGTGGTCCGCACAAGAATGAGGATTTTCTCGGCTCGCTGAGCAGTGCTAGTCCACATCTTTTGGCCACGCAGTATATATCCATTCCCATCCTTCACAGCCAGCGACTGCAGCTTTAGAGTGTCGAGCCCCGTATTTGGCTCTGTAACACCAAAGCAAGCCCGTTCCTTGCCTTCAATCAGCGGAACGAGAAAGCGTCTCCTCTGCTCTTCAGTGCCGTATTCTACCACAGGAGAAAGCCCAAATATATTCATATGGATACTGCTCGTTGCGGTCATTCCTCCACCGGATTCGGCTATCGTTTGCATCATTATCGTTGCTTCTGCGAGACCCAAGTCTGCGCCGCCGTATGCTGAAGGCATACAAATTCCTAACCAGCCATCTTTGGCAATAGCTTCGGTGAATTCGCTTGGCCACCGCTTCTGGCTGTCAGCCTTTAGCCAGTATTCATTTGTAAAGCTCGAGCATATCCTGGAGATTGCTGAGCGAACGGTGCCTTGAGATTCTGTAAGGTCTGGGAGTGGAGGTAGATATTCGCGGGCTCGAGCATGCACTTGGCGTAAGCATCGCGTGCTACAGGGCAAAAGCCTCCTCTTCTGCAGACTTGGTCTCCAATTAAAGCTCTATACTCGTTAGTCTTACTCACAAAAAGGAGACCTGGAAGGTGGCCGATTTACCTTGGGCATGTTCGTGAAAGCCATGGAAATGGCTTTTCCCTTATCTACACCCTACCACACTCCAAATATCTCTCTTCCATTTCTCTCCAGACTCGAGAGCATGCCCAATGGATATTGATTCGTACGGCCATACGTAGAGGGGCCTCGGAACAAGACCGGTACGCAATGCGGGGCCTCTCCCATTTGCAAGTCCGAGTATCGGCATGGGAGGCGCCTAGGCTGAGATAGAGTTGGCGAATTTGCCAAATGCAAGATTGCTATTAAAGAATTGAAGGCAAGGCTCAAGCTGAACTTAAATACCTATAGCGTGGTGGACTTGATCAGTTGAAATGCCGAGACCATCAGCACTTCAACGGCTTCGGCTATTTGCCTCACACTTTGCCTCTAAACCTCGATATTCTCAACCAGGAATATTAATCAATAAGAGCGATTCATACTCAACGACTGCCGAGCCAACCAACTACCATGGCTCGCTCAAAGGAATTAGAGTTCTGGATTTATCACGCATACTTGCAGCCCCATTCTGTACACAAATTCTGGCAGACTATGGTGCAGATGTAAGTTCATTGGGTATGTTGAATGCCAAGTGCTGTTAACCATACGTGCAGGTCATAAAAATCGAGCAGCCGAGAGTGGGAGATGATACCAGGCACTGGAAGGTGCATGGCGAGGACCAAAAATGGGATAAGAAAAAAGGACCCATTTCCATCTATTTTACCGCCGTAAACCGGAACAAGCGTTCCATCACATTGGACCTGAAGAAAGAGGAAGCAAAAGCAGTTTTGTTTGATCTCGCAAAAACTGCCGATGTCTTCTTAGAAAACTTCGTTCCTGGCAAAGCGGATCAGCTTGGTATCGGCTACAATGATATCTCCAAACACAACCCCCGCATCGTGTATGCCTCTATCTCAGGGTACGGCTCAACTGGCCCCTACGCCAACCGAGCCGGCTACGATGCTATAGCTGCTGCCGAAGGTGGGCTCATGCACATTTCGGGCGAGAAGACTGGTAGGCCTGTACGACCTGGTGTCGGGATGATGGACATGACAACAGGTCTCTACACACACGGTGCAATCCTAGCAGCTTTGCGCGCTCGGGATCAGACGGGGCGAGGACAGAGGATTGATGCCTCTCTCCTGGAAAGCACACTGTCAATTCTCATTAATATTGGTGTGAACTGGCTCAATCTGGGCATAGAAGGCCAACGGTACGGCTCGGCACATCCGAGCATCGCGCCTTATGATACATACGAGACGAAGAACGGCTACTTCGCCATGGGCGCGAACAACGATCGTCAATTCAAAGTACTCTGCGAACGATTTGGGTGCATGGAGCTGCTTGAAGATGAACGCTTTGCAACTAATCCAAGCCGAGTACAGAACCGAGAGACGATCGACAGAATCATGAATGATTTCTGTAAACAGAGAACTTCGGAAGAGCTCAACAACATATTGAACGGCAGTGGACTGGCACACGGCCCTGTCAATTCGATCAAGAGAGCATTCGAGCATCCTCAAGCGGGATCGCGACAGATGGTGCAGACAAAGCCGTGCGATGCTTTTGAGAATGGCGAGATCGCAATGATTGGACCGCCGGTGAAATTTAGCGAGACAAAGAGTAAAATCCGCTCAAGAGCGCCATTCCTGGGCGAACATACGCATGAGGTGCTTCAAGAGATCGGCAGATCGGACAAGCAGATTCAGGATCTAGAGCAGATGGGTGCAATTTAATTGCGAAACATATGCGTGGAATTTGGCTCAGGAGGCCTACGTTGGCCGACAGTTTCAATGTGTTCGATGGGCTTGAACTTCGCACAATAGAGAATGTGAAGCGGGAAACATATCGGGAACATCCTCTCGCAGATTCGGAATTCCTTGATTCGAACTTGTGGCTTAGTCTAGCTAGTTGCTCATTAAAGGTAGCAACTATTCTTGGAACGAATGTTAAGATGACGAGTTCGTTGACATTGATGACTGACTTCACTTTTGCGTCATGATAGGCTCGACGGTCTTCGCTCCGTCGAGCGCAAGTCAGGTAGACTTGATGCACTAAGGGTACTGCACCTGACCCGTCCTTTACCAACGACTGGGTAAGCCATCATCTTTCTCGTGGCGTACATGCTCAGGAGACTGCTGAACAAAGGGAGCCGGCAAGCTTCGCATGGACTAAAGCCAAGTAGGGAATCGGATAGCTTCATTTGCATTCGAAGCGTGTTTCGCAGAAGCAGGGCGCCCGCCCTAACCGGCGCATGTGAATGTCAAGCTTCAGAAACCAGTCTTTTCGGTTTTCAATCAAGTAATCTCGATTCGCCCAGCCAGTCCGGTCCATCCACTGTCTCTAGTCGTGTTCAGCGTCACGCGACAGGGCAGATGGTAACCTCCAAGAAGGCCCAGAAAGCAAGGGCGGCACATGATCGAGCTTCGGATGGATACCTAGGTAAGTAGTCGAAGACTAGATTAGTAGATTGGATGCCCGATCAAACGGCTTTATGATTGTCTATGGAGGGAAACCAATCGAAAGGAACTTCGTACTTCCGTGCACGCTACCAGCGCCATTGTTCCTTGATTCCGCGTACTTGCTCAAAGATACGGTAAACTAGAACGTGAGAGGCATTCCCTGATTGAGGCTGGTGTCACCTGGGACGGCTACCGTGCTGACGGTGTCTCTGAAGGAGGTACCTGGACCAATCACGAGGCTGCCGAAACTTAATGACCAAATAGCTGGCCGACATCATTGTCCCGAATCCTAGTCGTCCACCCTAATACCAGTCCTGCTTATGCCTGTTGATTTCCTAATGTCTCTCTAACTCATGAGCTTCTGTCCTTTCTTCGAGTGGATGGCGTCCCAGTATGTTTCTACTACCGGACGCTTCTTCCCTTCTTTCGAATTTCGACAGACATAAGGATTCTACGGCAGCAAACACTCAAAAACGGCAACTACGCAAAGTCCAGAGCCACGACTCTCTATTAGCGCCTCTAGTCCGTGCCGTCAGGAATCCAACAGGAGCCCTAGAGTCCATTGTTGAAAGCTTCCGCAATGACCGAGCAGAAGAACAGGGTTGGGATGCGGCTGAGAGGGAATGCGAGAAGAAAATACTATATGCCCGACTAAAGACGGTGGGTTGATACTCTTGTGCATGCAAGAAACCAAGAGGCTGACCACGCGATTTTGTGACAGGCGACGACCTATGACGACTGGCGCGCACATGCCTCAGAATTAGACAGCCTCGAGGGCAACGATGTCTGGAAGCAGGAACGAAACTCCGATGAATACGATCCAGAACTGGTGGAGGCACGTCTAAAGCAGCTCGACGATGCGCGTATCGACTGCGATATCGGACGCATGCTGTTCCTCATCCGAACCTCGCTCACGCGGAGCCTTGGTGGGATGGGCGATGCACGGTTGTACAAGCATTCGCATATTGGGACAAAAGAATTAATCGAACGATACAATGACTCGGCATGTCAGACGATTACTAAACTGCTGGAGCTGTCCACCGGTCCGTTCGAGACAGAATGTGATTCCAGAAAGGTCTTGGAACAGATTTTGGCGACTCGGCAGTCTTTTGGAAGAAGTGCGCTGCTACTCTCTGGCGGTGGCACTTTCGGCATGAATCATATTGGGGTCGTCAAGGCACTCTGGGAGGCGGAGCTTCTTCCGCGCATCATCTCGGGATCCTCAGCTGGTAGTATTGTCTGTGCTGTGCTGTGCACTAAGACTGACGCCGAACTTCCTGTCGTGGTTCAAGAATTTTGCTATGGCGAATTAGATGTTTTTGAGAAAGAAGGAGAAGAGGAGAGCGTGTTGCGAAAAGCTGCTCGATTTATGAAGCATGGATCCATCTTTGATATTGCGCATTTGGTCAGGGTTATGAGGAATCTGCTGGGTGACCTGACATTCCAGGAAGCGTACAATCGGACGAGGCGAATCCTGAATATAACCGTATCAAGTGCGAGTCTCTATGAGCTGCCGAGACTACTTAACTATATAACGGCGCCGAATGTCATAATTTGGTCTGCTGTGTAAGTTTCTCCAGCGCCAACAAGTGGATTGATTTTACTTACAATCGTCAGTGCTGCGTCTTGTTCAGTCCCATTTGTTTTCTCGGCTGCATCCCTGCTAGCAAAAGATGCAAAGACGGGTGCCGAAGTTCCCTGGAACCCATCCCAATCCCACTGGATTGACGGCTCAGTTGACAATGACCTTCCAATGACTCGGCTAGCCGAGCTCTTCAATGTCAACCATTTCATTGTTTCACAGGTTAATCCCCATGTGGTTCCATTCCTCAAGGATGAAGACACAATAGGGGCGGATACTGGTCAATTTTGCTCAGCCGTCACTACTGGTTCCACCTGGTTTCACACGATGGCTGACCTGGCCAAAAGCGAAGCTCTCCACCGCGTGCACATGTTGGCGGAACTCGGAGTGTTTCCAAATTACCTGATGAAATTCCAATCAGTCCTTAGTCAGCGGTATTCCGGCGATATTACCATCTTCCCAGAGATACCATACTCTCATTTCCCCAAGGTCCTGAAGAATCCTACAACTGAATTCATGTTACAGGCCATGCTTGCCGGCGAGCGTGCAACATGGCCCAAACTAAGTCGTATACTCAACCATTGTGCCATTGAGCTCGCTCTCGACGATGCCGTGCAACAACTCAGGACTCGCGTGGTCTTCAGCCCTAGTCAGGTCGATCTCCGCATGAATGCGTTTTCTCAAGCAACTCCTGCCAGCGGATCTTCCAGCCAAGACTACAAACGACGATCAAGACCAAAACATCGTCACGCAGTAACGCGAAGCAACGACTCATCCAAAGCTCCGCCTCTTTCGCGCAAGGCGCCACCACCATATCTACTCCCACCACAACCCATCAGCCATCGCAAAGCTCGCTCCGATCAACTACCAACACCCCTTCTCGCCACCGCTCCCGCCGATCACGCCTTCCCCAAAACCCTCACCCTTCTAAAACCCCCAGTCTACGACCTCTTCTCCGAAACCGAAACCCTCCTCTCCCCCTCCTCCGTAGCTGACGATGAACTCGACGACTCCGGTCCAGACTCGCCCTCTGCCTCACCCGCATCCTCCCCTGACGAGCTGCCCCCCAACACCGCTTCCAGCGCGCCCGTACCTAATCTCTGGGCCTCCTCCCGCCTCCTCTTCCCCTCCGCCAGCCAACCCGCCACTCCGAGCACACGTTTCTCGAATCCCTTCCCCTCCGCCTCCCTGCCCACATTAGACCCGCCGTCCCCGCTCGCCGACCTCAAAATGACGCCCCGCTATCCGCCCGCCGCCTCCGCTGCCGCGGACCAGCTCAGCGGCAGTACCCTCAACAGCCCGGACCCGGTCCTCCACCCTGGCGCGCCCGAAGCGTTGAATGAACCGACCGAACCGGCACCTACGCACGCCACGCGTGTGAGCTCGCCTGAGCGCCAGTATAAGCGCCTCTTCCACGGAACCGGCGCCGCTGCGCTTGGACTGGTGACGGCGCCGCCGCCGGTCCTGCCGGGGTTAGGGGCGCGGTTGTGGGGTGAGCGGGAGAGAGAGGCGGATGTGGGGCGGGAGGGGATAGATTGGAGCGGGACGAAGGGAATGGTGCGGCGAAAGAGGAGTTTGAGTACTGGGTTGAGGGGGTTGGCGCCGCCGGGAGGGCGATAGAGTGCGAATGCAGATTAGTGTTTAGGAGTTCTGGATGGGCTTTGCTTTTCTTTTGTTCCCTTGGATAAAGGTCTTCTTAATGTAGGTCTTGGGGAGTGCTTCTTGGTTATTCATTCTATTTGTCACAGCCATTGGGTTTATCTAGATTGCATCAGCTGGGGAGTCTTAGAACGAGCGATTACACAGGTAGATTTGGGAATCAAAGAGCTGGGAAGGAAATAGGTATAGCGTGCATTGCAGTAGCGGATGGGCGACGTTTACATGGCATAGGGAAGGGAGCAGGCGTATGATCCATGTCCGGTATGAAACTCTACCTTGGTGAAAGAAGTTTTCCGTAGTCATAATCAATCAGAGAAAAGTTGCAAACACTCGCTTTATAGGCCAAGCTCATCGAGGTGCTGAACCCATGCAGGGGCTTACATCGTCGCAAACAATTTAATGGTAACCGCGTGGCGAACGCGCCCGTCTACCAAGCCTACGCCATACGATGCCGTTGGAGCCGGATGCCTCCAACACGAATGCTGTTAAAGGATTGCACGAAGGGGAAGGGGCAGTTGTTGGTCCTCTGCCATTACGAAGAGGAGATTTCGCCTGAAGCTCTCTACAAATACTACCCTCATACATTCAACAAGGAAGGTCACGTATTCCCCCAATATCAGGTCACAGGAACGTCCTTTCACCGTCAAGGAAGGAGGGAAATGGATGTATGGCTCCGACAGCGAAGTTGTCCCCTTGTACCGAAGACATCAGGAGATGCCTAAAGTCAAGTCGAGGGGCTCCCCTTTAAAGATTTTGACTTCTTGTTGGCCATTTTCTTAATTCAAAATTCAACAAAACGTATTGACTGAAGGTCTCCACAGAGCCGACCATCAAAGTTTTAGCTATTGTATTAACCAATATTTTGAGTCAAAGAATCAATAGTTGATTGAATCTCGATTCCTGATCGAAAGTTTCCTTGATCTAACCAGCCAAGGGATACCGACATTTCTTTTGATGAAACCAAGCTCATCGAGGCGCAGAACTCCTGCTGAGGCTTACACTCCAATTCAATTCCAGAAGCCGCTCAACAAGATTATCACGAGAGACCTGACACTTTCGATCGTTTGAAAAGTTTTATTATGAAATTTGATTTGTGATTTATCATAAGAGCACCCTGCATACGATTCCTCTATCGCAACTCTGTCCATTTTTCTAAAAGTCGCCTTACCCGAATAGAACAGCTTCTCAGTCTTCTTGAAATTGAGGAAGTTATCCTGGCCCGGCGTGCGCGAGTAACTTATGATTTCACCGGCCTTGCGCATCCAATCCCGTGCCAAAAGCATCCCGGAAGCGGACGGTCTTGCTCTCACAACTTTATTCCTTGGATTAGAGCGGATCGCCTGCACCATCGCTCGCCGCGGCAACGTAGGCTCGTGCTAGGTTTGTTTAGCGCAGGCCCTCAGCTTCCAGGAGAAGGACTCGAATGTATGCCAGGGTGACCTTAAATGCTAGGGGAAGCTATCGCTGTTCGGCGCAAATCTTGAGTTTTGGATCCACGATGATTGGCGTTGCCGTAGTATCGACCTGTCCGTGAATATCACGACCCGTGCCCAGGTAATAAATGCCACGAATCAAGCGTCTTCGCATATCGCTGACATGGTGAAATGCCTTGGAGGAGTCGCAGGCGTCGCAAGTGCAGGTGAATCCAAGTTCAGCATGACGTTCCTCCGTCGTCAAAGGCTCGAGACCAGGTTGATAACAGAAAGTGATTTCCTCGTTCTTGGGGATGTCTTTGGTGGCTAGAAGTTTTTGGCTACCAGCGGCCATTCTCGCATTTGGGAGACAGGAGTGTTTGACATTCGAAGTGATTGGAAAGAAACCGTGACGCAAGCTTGCATGCGTAGAGCTGCGTTGTGGTTCATTGTTGACGGTGAAGTTGCAACTGATGAAAATATCGAGGTTGCTAGGATGAGGTGAGTAGGAGCGAAGCTTGGAAAACACTTTTTTTTTTCTCATCATCAAGCATGTTGTAGCATTGCGATACGTCCTCTTCGCGGATTTCTTCGAGTGGTTTATCGATCACGAACCATGGACGCTCGGCCACGATGACAGATCCCTTGGGAATAGCTTGATCAGCAAAGCAGCCCAAGCCTTTACCAAGTAAAAGACCGAAGGTGAAGCCGGTGCCCCCAAACTCTGAAACTTGGAAAAGCGCTTTACATTGTTAGCAGCTACGCTAATACTAAAGTTACACCATGACCCACGATAGATGTTCGCCATTTGGATGTATCGCTGATGCAGGCTTCTCAAGTTTGTGGTAGATGGGAGAAGGCGAGGCAGAGAAAATCTTAAGCTACCCACATTGCAGCAGGTCTCTTTTCCAGGCAGAAAAGCCGTGTGTCGAGCCCAGACAGACAGAAAGGCCCCGCTTAACGGATATCACCAATTGAGGTGTCACAAAAGTGTAAAGTGAAGGCGCCGTGTTGAGATATGACTAACCAATTTCGCGGCCTGAGTTGGCTTGTGAGATCAGAGTAGAGCAATATGCGTCTTAACAGTCGTACTTACTATTATATCTTTTCATGAATACCCTCGAGCAGTTGGGTTTAGTGTTAGGGGTTTTCATGCTTGTTACCACCCACCAAATCTCTTCTGACTATTCTCCAGCAGCGCTAATTGTGGAGCCGTCGGCAAGTTGCACTCTTCCAAACTACTTACACCTAAGAGATCTCAACCTTTTTATCGCGCCATCCCGTCCCATCTCATAATCCCACTCTCAACCCTTCATTTTCAAATCCCCTCAACCACCCCCCTTTCCCCCAG
>JAGFVP010000507.1:0-11976 GCA_021031095.1 Bathelium albidoporum
CCCCTTAATCCATCCCTCCACCACTCGCCCCACAAACTCCAGTTTCTCCCGCACCGCATTCGCCCGCACCACATCACCAAAGCGGCGCAGCTCGCCGTCGGCTCCGATCGCCGTGCCGCGCAGCAGCGCCTCGGTGCCGCAGGCCAGCGTCGCGCGCTGCCGGATATGTCGCTGCGGCAGCTCGCGCTGGGCGCGCAGGTGGCGCGCCGCGGGCACCGAAAGATGGGTTAGCGAGACGGCGGTGGCGCGCGGGGAGAGAACGAGCTTGGTGTGGTCGGGGAAGTTGAATTGCAGTGCGCCGGAGGCGAAGGCCCAGGTGCCGACGTTGCCGAGGCGCTGGTAGAAGCGGACGAAGTCGGTGTTGCTGGGGATGGGTGATGGTGGGGGCGGTGGTTGTTGGGAGGAGGGAGGGGCAGAGTCTTTGTTGGAGGATGATATGGCGGCGGAAGGTTCGGAGCAGTCGGGAGAGTGAGGGGAGGTGGTGGTGGTGGTTTTGGTGTGGGAGGTACTGGGTAAGGATTGCGTGTCGGAGGCGCCGAGGGAAGAGACCATGTATCGTCCGAATTTGCCCCAGAGGAGGCCGTGTTCGCGCCTTCGTTCTCGAATGAGGTTGTTCTGGAGAAGGCCCTGGCTTGAGTCCTTGTCGATAGTACCGACATCTTCGTAAAACTCGAAGGGGATCCGTTGGAGTCGTTCCTGCATCTCTTTGCCAGTGATGGCTCCAACATCCTTTGAATTGGGAAGCTCGGACAGGTAATGTTGCCCATTGCGGACAAATACGTGTGAAACGGGCATGCTCTTCTCACCAACACCATTGGCTTCGGATTCTGGAATAGTGGTGACACTCCCGTTCATGATGCACCCAATAACACCAGATTGAAGAACATAGCCGACGCCATGTTTGCGACTGTAATCCACCCACTTTGTGACGAAAGGCAAGTTTTGCGCCGTTTCTTCCGAATGAGCTCGTGCTTTGTGAGCCATTGCGGGTGCTTTGCTTGCTGTAGCCGTAGCCTTAAGGGCATGAGCAAGATTATCGCGGAAGGTTGCAAGGCGACTGAGCACGGCAGATGGATCTGTACCAGTCATTGAAGAAGGGTCTTGAACAACTTTTGGCTCAATTTTTGGTTCGGCCACAGGAGCAGGCTTGGGCAAAGGTTTGAGTTCAGATTTACTTCCAACTTTTTGTGCAGTAAGTGGTACTTTTGGGGGATTGTCATTGTGAATCTCAATAGGAGTCGGTGGCGTGACATGTCCTTCTATGGGTTTGCTTAAAGTACGAGTTGCTTTAGGCTTCCGGGCAAGCGTTTGAGCCGGGCCAGCAACTCGAACGCTTCCATTCCGCACGGGTCTACGTGTTTCTGGCTGCGGTCGTGGACGAGCTACAGGGTAAGCTTCATCAGATGGCTGCTTGCGGCTGACTGGCCGTCGTGGCTGAGCCTGCATTCTCCGTTGTGTAGACTTCGCTGGCTGAGTCTGCTCAGGTTCGGCGTCTACCCAGATAGTGGGAGGAGGCGGCATTAGTGGTGCAGGCTTCATTAATTCTGCCCTGCTTTTGGTCAACTCTCTCGGCTTCTTCTCTCTTGCTGCAGCATTCGGCGAGATCTCTTTCAAGTACCGTCCTTCGTCCATGGATGGTTCTTTCTCCTCGGTAATCTCTGATAGTTCTTTGGTCTTGGCAAACCAATCATATCGGTTGGGGAATGGTACGTAGATCATGTCGGGAGGTATGGGAACGACAGGTTGACGGCCTGCTATGACTTCCTTTTCGCATTCTCTTACAATGTTCCTGACCTTTTTTCCTCCATTCAGCGCAAACGTTTTTCCAGGCTCATACTCGCCCACACCCGATTGACTGCAAAGCGCGTACCAGGTTTCCGAGTAGCCTCGTTCAAGGGTCTCCTTGCTCGGAGGTCGATTTTGCGTCCATTTTGGTGGTTTCGTGATGCACGCTTGGCTTAGTTGATCAGGAACGAATGCGATTTTGAAGAAATCATGGCTGACGATGGCGTCTGGAGATGGTCGTTCGGACTCCTCCACCAGCACTGATGCAACGAGGTCTCGAAGGTCACTGCTGATATCATTGCGATGATTATCCAATTCTGGCCAATTATAATCGCGGCTTTTCAGACGCTTGTATATTTCCTCTTTGGTTGACGCGTGGAAGGGAGCCTTTCCAACGGCAAGCGTATACCTGCGCAATGTTAGTAACACTGCGTGTAAAAACTCAGCTATGATAGTCTTACGCAATGACCCCAACAGCCCACAGATCGACTTTTTCATTATGACCCAATCCTTTTTCCAGAATTTCCGGCGCCAAATAGTTCGGTGTCCCGCACATTGTTGTCCGTCTCTTGACAATGTCGCCATTCGTAGCCAGCACGGCAGCGAGCCCAAAGTCACCAAGCTTCACATTCATATTATTATCCAAGAAAATATTGCCCGTTTTCAAGTCTCGGTGGACGACGTTTCGATGATGTAGGTACTTGATGGCTCCGCATATTTGTATCACGAATCGACGAATTTCAGGCATGCTGAGAAACTTTCTCTTCTTAAGCATATCTGCTAGTGAACCATTCTCACACAGCTCCAGAACAACGTAGGTACTCTTCTCAAAAGTGAATGCGCGATAGAAATCGACAATGTTTGGATGTTGCATTTTGGAATGAATCTGAAGCTCGGTAATGAACTGAAGGAAGTCAATATCAGCA
The DNA here is from genome assembly GCA_021031095.1 of Bathelium albidoporum. Classification (NCBI taxonomy): domain Eukaryota; kingdom Fungi; phylum Ascomycota; class Dothideomycetes; order Trypetheliales; family Trypetheliaceae; genus Bathelium; species Bathelium albidoporum. Next base: position 2,712 of record JAGFVP010000507.1, read on the forward strand.
TCAGTACCACTCGCGCAGAGGAAGTAGCGTAAGACCTTTTGCGCCAGCTTTGCAGGCTCCATTTTGGTCTTGACGATCTTCAATGCGACGATATGACCTGTCGGCGTCTTCTTGTCAAGTCTCTCTGCCCGGTGGCAGATGGCGAAACCGCCTTTCCCGATGAGATCGCCGACAGCATATTCGAAGCCGTTTGGTTCCGGTACAAGACCTGGCGGACTTTCAGCGTGAGCAGACATGTCATTTGAAGCTGGAGCTTGTGCTGGTGGATCGAAGGTTCGCAGAGGGAGGATGTTTATTCGAGGTCGGTAAAGCTGCCCAGAAGAGGAAAGAGCCGTTGCTACGGTGACCAGCAAACACCTCCAACCAGACTATGACTACAACTTACGAGACTTTAGACACGGATGAACTGATTGATCGTTGCTCGAGCTCGATTAGACCAGCCGTTGATTTAGAACCTTTGTTCCATCCGATACGTCTCCACCCCGATAAGCCCTCAACCAGTTGCCGTGTGAAGCTTGGTCCTCCCACTCCGTGTCAGAAAGATGGCGGCAATATTGGGACACTTGCTCTATCACGTCCGATAATTGAAGATAGCTGACAATGTCTGTAACACTCAAACTTGCTACTTTGGCCGTGCGCACGCTTGCGAAGCCATTGTCTGTCAGTCTCACCCTCCTCCTTCCCCACTCCTTCGCCTCTCCCTAATCCTCTCCAGAGTCGGATCAAAAAGACTGCCAAGGAGCACCCGAAATGGCGGAGGCTGTTCGTCAATTTCTCTCAAGGCCTACATCGCATAGATATGAGGATGCGGTTGGGTCTGCTTCAAGATCAAGAGGTGATTGATCGGCAAATTAAAAAGGAGGTGGAAGCGGCTGAAGCCCGGAGGAGGAAAGCAGAAGCCCCTACTGTGATGACTGAGGCTGAAATGAAGGAGCATGCCAAGATGACGGAAGAAGAACGTGCAAAGATAAAACAGTCGCATAAACCCAGGATACGTCCGCTCTCGGAAACTAAAGCCATCGAAGCAGGAGCAAACTTCATTTCAGAGGCCTTCATCTTCGGGGTAGGAGCTGTCATCATAATTTTCGAGTCCTGGCGATCAGGCAGAAAGGAGAAGGGCCGTCGGAATGAGGTTGCGGACCGGTTGGATGCCCTGCAAGAAGAAGTCGAGAAGATTTCGGGCCTCGAGGCCGAGATACTGAGGCTCAGAGCGGAAAATGAGGGACTTGCGAAAAAGACGTCGACGAGGCTTGCTGAAAAATTGGGTCTCAAGACTACAGCGAAAGAAGAACCTCACGGTCCAACCAGTGAGCAAGTCGTAGATCGTGACGCACGGCAGTGAGTATCAACGATTGCCCGGTTTTCGCTTGTTCCTCTATCATGAACAGGAATTTTCAAAGAGCACTCTTGGCGGAGATGATGGATATCCCATTGTTTAAAGATTCTCAAGACATGTATTAACACGCTCTCCTTCGAACTGGTATTTTCGATTCAAGGGGTTGAAAATCATGGGACCAAAAGTTATCTCCTGACGTTTTCTGTTCAAAAAAATGTACACGTCCATCACATTTTTCCACTCCTTATACCCTCTACTTTTTTCTTGCGGATAGAACCATGGCGGAACGGCGTTGCCGCTTTGGACAGATTCTATAGACGAGACCAATGTACAATTACTGCTGAGCCTTTCTATCTCGACAAGCTGCTTTGATTTCAAGCTCTGTCACGTGCTAGGTGAGCTCCTTCCGTACCAGATCAGACTTTCACCATGCCCCTTTGCTGTTATCTAGTCACAGCTCTTCTCTTATTTCGACTTCCAGGAAAAGACCTCAGTAATGAATGGAAATGTTCTGCGCCAAGCTCCGCCGACGCGCATCCATGGGATCCATCATCCCAAGCCTCACTTCTCCTTCCAACCTAAACCTCCGCGGTAGGACTTATCCTCTCCCTCCATTCATTCATCGTTTTTAGAGCTCTTCAGTCTCCACAGTCGCAATATCTCATCACAAGCAGAAAACCTCCTTGAAACCCACGACCTCGAACTTCCCATCCCCTCCCCATCCAACCACCCTATCCCCGCCCGTCGCCTTCGCATCCTCCTCTTCTCCCCTTCCTCTTGCAATTCGACCACCCTCCCCGATGCCCTGTCCCGCATCGACCGTCTCGCTCACAAAACGGGCGCCCGCGACCTCGCCATTGTCTTCCTGCTCGCTTCCACGCCGCCTTCCGGCGCCAGGTCCACGTCATCCAATCCCGTTCTCACGGCGGCTTCTCTCCCGAATCCGACGAACGACCACACGACCGGCCACCTTGGCAAAGAGCACGTCGCACAACACCACGCAGCAACAGGGTCACATGCTGTGCTAGCCACCCTCCAATCGACCCTCCTCCTGCAACAACCCTCACTCGCGCGCATTCCGCTCCTGCCACTGCCTTCGCCCATAAGCCTCGTTCCGCTACTACAGCACTACATCGACGCGCTCGCCCATTCTCCTCCCAACTCTCATCTCGCAGAACGACAGGGCGGCAACAGCACCGGTCATCCTGCCAGTGGCGGTGACGACCGGGGCAGCACAGTGCTGGGCTTGCTTGCACAATGCACGGTGCGCCCGCCGCTGAGCCAGCAGACGGTGTGCGTGGTGGCGGATTGCGTACCGAGTTTGAAGGCGTTGGCGAGGTGTGCGGTGATGGGTGATGATGGTATTGGCGGAGACGGGGAGGAAGGCGGTGGGGCAAGGGTGGAGTGGGAAGTGGCAAGGCGGCAAATGGAGACATTGCTGGAATTTGTGGGGGAGGAGCAGGTGACGGGAATGATGGAGTTCTGGAGAGAAGAGTGGGTAGTTGAGTGAGCTGGAGATGGAAAGGGTTTAGAGCCGGAAGAGGTCAAGAGTCTCGGAGATAAAGGCAAACAGGGCTTGCTGCTAGGCTTACGGGAGGTTTTGGCAAAGTGCAGCTTTCTTGCTCCTAGCGACAAACGAATGAAACAAAGTAACACCTCACTACTTATCCCGCTCCTGCTCATTCCCCTGCGCCTTCAACCACGCCTCATGCAACTTCCCCTGCTTCTCCCACGCCTTCCGCAACTTCTTGTCCTTACTCTTACTCAACGCCTCGCCGCCCTTCTCGCGCGTCGGAAACCCCTCCTTATCCCACTCCGCAAACTCCTCCGTCCGGAACATCTCCCCGGGCGCCAACTTTCCCTGCTCCAATTGCTCCCTTTCCGCCCGCTCGCGCGCCTCCTTGGCCGCACGCTTAGCGGAAGCCCGAGCGTCGCGCTCCTCACGCGTGGCCCGCAGCTCGGCGTCGACCGGGCGCACGAGCGCGGGCTGCTGTTCGCGGTCTTCGAGGTAGATGGACAGGTTCCAGAGGTGTGTGTCGCGGAGCTGGTCGCAGAGGACGAGGTAGTCCTTGGAGGGCGCGTCCTTGTCGGCGAGATTCTGGACGTCAGCGCGGAATTGCGAGAGGACTTTCTCATAGGGAGCTGAAGAGGCGGAGGAGGATGGACGGGTGGAGGGAGCAGAGGGGGCGGGAGTAGAGGAAACAAGGGACTGGATCGCGGAGCTCGAGATGTTTCCGCCAATGGCCTGGCGGCGCACGTCGTCGCGTAGTTGGGAGACTGTGTAAATGGGGGATCGGGCTTCCTCGGGGATATCTATGCCCGACCAGCCGATACCGTCCGAGGGAATGGATTCAGAATCGAGACCGAAGATGTGGACGATCGTAGTCAACCATTTTGCAACTTCAAGAATACTTTTCTCCGTCGAGTTGCTCTTGTTTGCTATTGTAATGAGAGTAGATATCACAGCCATGACTGTGGGCGTATCGAAAGAGTCGCAAAGGGCAGTGTGAAGCTGATCCTTGGCCTGCTGGAGAGCCTCAAGCAAAGGGGATGATAAATCAGCATTGCCATTTGCTATCGCGCCTTCTCGACGTGCGAGGTCTTTGGCGTTGAGGAAAAAGACGTTGACTTTGCTCTCCCAGGCAGTGCTGGCTTTGATAAGATCTTCTGTAATCTCAACACCATCCTTCCAGCCTCCGAGGAGAAAGACGATGCGTAATCCGCGAGGTGTCCATTCACCTTTTGATAACACGTCACGTATGGTAATAAAGTTCTTTAGCGACTTTGACATTTTGTAACCAGCGATAGACAAATGGCCCGTGTGCATAAAATAGTTGACCCACTGCGCTCTTGGTTCTGAGGATGCCCAGTATGCTTCGCTTTGGGCCAACTCGTTGTCATGGTGTGGAAAGCACAGGTCGATTCCCCCAGAGTGTATATCTAGTGTCTTTCCGAGGACGTCGGAAGCCATTGCAGAGCACTCGATATGCCAGCCAGGTCGGCCGTTACCCCATTCTGAAGGCCAGCTTGGCTCTCCCGGCTTCGAGGATTTCCACAGAGCAAAGTCAGCATCCGATCGCTTCTTCGTATTGCGTGCAGCTGTCAAAGCACCCTCGCCATCGGCCTGAAGTTCTTTATTATTCCGATTCCACGGCTCCAGGCGCGCATACGGCATTCCGCCCTTCTCGAAAGCGCTGATGTCGAAATAAACCGATGAGCTTGATCCATCTGCTGAGTCGTCTACTTGGTATGCAAAGCCGTTTTTGATGATCGTTTGAATGTATGCTATAATTTGTGGGACGTATTCCGTAACGCGTGTAATGATATCCGGATCCTGAACATTTAGCGCCCGCATGTCTTCCATGAACCGATCCTCAAACTCGCGCGAAAGCTTATTGAAGATGTCGTAATTGGTGCTGTCAATGGACGCTCCGTGTATTTCATCGAAGTAAGGAAGCAGGACATCTTCAGTCCTTGCGTAGAATTCGGGGACGGGTATCGAGCTTGCATCTTTTTGCGCTTGCGACAACGCCTCGGATGCTGATTCGGCGGCTCTGAGATGCATCTTGATCTTCGCTTCGTTGTCACCAGGAGGAGTCCCATCACCGGCCAAGGAATGGCCGGATTTTACTGGTCCGTAAGCTGTCTCTGACGCGTTTCTATAATCCAGAGGCTGAAGACTATGAGAGAGAAGAGGTAAATTATTGACGATATATGCTTGGTAAGCAGTGGTCACGACTCCAAGGACGTCTTCATTCAAGGATGTGTGATCGGCCTGGAAGCGCTCCAGTAAATGCTGTTGTCGGGCCCGCAGGATGATTTTGTCGTCCACATCGGTAATATTCATGACAAATGAGACCTTGAAGTTGAAGTAATCCTTCATTATGCGCCGAAGGATATCAGTGGTGACATAGTTGCGGCCGTGACCAAGATGGGCATCGGCATAGACGCTGCTGTTCTTCAGCATTTTTCCATGCCATTTTCCAACACGAACTCAAGGGATGGACCTACGTTGGACCGCACGCGTACCAAGACACTTTACCATTCTGATCAATGGGATGAAATGGAACTTTACTTGACAGCAGTTAGTCAACAAATCTACAATTCACGAGGGTAGCTACATGCGTTCGAGTGAGACTATTGTACACTTTCAAGGGTGGGCCCTCTTTTGTCGGTGGAGGCGGCTCCCAGCGAGGCTGTCGCCGTGGAGTAGCAGAGGCCATGGCGGTTCTGACCGGGTGAATGACAGCTCGAGTTGGGACATGAGGGAGATGAAAATCAACTAAGCCATTGAAGTATTGCAGACTCGAGCGGAATCTTCGAGTCATCTACAAACATCGAGGCAGCAAAGGCATTCAATGTATGTGACTCCTTCGGGCATACGTTTGCGTAGGCGGAACATAGTCACCACTGGTCATATCACATGGCCTCTCTCCGGCTAATTCGAGCGTTGACGTCTTTGTCACACTCATTCGCGATATGTTCGGCGAAGAGTTTGCGACAAGTCCGATTACCGGCAAGCAGGGTCATGTGCCCGTGGAAGGCGTGCAAGCTCGTGAGCTATTTCCATGCCTTTCACATGATTCAATCGGCTCCCCAGCCTCTTCTTGGGGGTTCGTCTTACCACGGGCGGTGGCGGAAGGACGACTTTTTCGGGAAAAGATGGTACACCTTTGTCATCAGTGCCTAGAAGGGAGCACCTAGAACGCCGCTTGGATCGGTACAGGGCAGAAAAGTCTTGAAGAGATCCGTAGGGACTGCGGACTAGTGCATTTCTGATGGCTTAGACTGACGGCCGAGGGCAGGCTTCATTCGTCGGCTTCGACTTCTCCGCAACCGAGGCAGATTCAAGCCGGTAGTTCTACACATAGTCGCTTCACCTGCTGTACACTTTCGTCCATCTCCACATAACCTTGACCACCTACCTTGCCATTGTCACCTCTTCGACTTCATTCCTCTCCGTCTTCCCCCAACCTCAGTCCATTCTCCCTCTAGACCCTCTCTGTGTCGTCCATCATGCCCGCGAGGGTTGTAGTCGTTGGCGCTGGCCGTATGTTGCCCCACCTCCATCAAACTCGTCTGTCACATGCCTTCTGACTGACCACTTCTCAATAGTTTCTGGCTTGAGTGCTGCTCACTCCATCTACCTGGCTGGCGGCAATGTCTTGCTTTTAGACAAGAACAGTACGTCTCACCATTGAGCCCCCTTGCGCGACAGGATTTGACCAGAAAGAAAGACTTTATGGGAGGAAATTCCACCAAAGCCACATCAGGAATCAACGGTGCCCTCACGCGAACACAAGTCGATACAAAGATTGCAGACAGCGTAAAGCAGTTCTACGACGATACATTAAAGTCTGCTAGAGACAAGGCTCGGCCGGATCTGATCAAAGTCCTTACCTACAAGTCTGCTGCCGCTGTCGAATGGCTGCAAGATGTCTTCAATCTCGATCTTACACTTGTCTCGCGGCTTGGGTACGGGCTTTTGGATAGATGTAATATTTGCTTTGCTGACGACTTCGCAGTGGCCACTCTCAACCCCGAACACATCGTGGTCACGATGCCAAGTTCCCCGGCATGGCCATCACCTACGCTCTAATGCAACGCTTCGAAGAGCTCGCCGATGCTGAACCTGAGCGGGTACAGCTTATCAAAAAGGCAAAGGTCACCAAGATAAATCGCGATGGCAACACAATTACTGGTGTCACCTATGACTACAATGGAGAAGAGCACGTTGCAGATGGACCTGTTGTTTTGGCCACCGGTGGTTACGCTGCCGACTTTGGCGATACTTCTCTCCTCAAGAAGTGGCGACCCGACACCTTCGGCCTGGCTACCACCAACGGTGCACATGCTACCGGTGACGGCCACAAGATGCTGATGGCCATTGGCGCCAACGACATCGACATGGACAAGGTCCAAGTTCACCCCACTGGTCTGGTCGATCCCAAAGACCCTGGCTCAAAATGGAAATTCCTGTGTGCTGAAGGTAGGCCGTTGCACAATAATCAAATAACTATCATGCCATACTGACTTCTTTCTTTCTAGCTGTCCGTGGTGAAGGTGCTCTCCTCCTCAACGGCAAAGGCCAACGCTTCGCTGACGAGCTCGGCCACCGCGACTACGTCTCCGGTAAGATGTGGGAGGAGAAAGAAGCCAACCAGTGGCCCATCCGGCTCGTCCTCAACTCCAAGGGCTCCAACATCCTCGACTTCCACACCCGACACTACAGCGGCCGTGGCCTGATGCGCAAAATGACCGGCGCCGAGCTGGCCAAGGACATCGGCTGCTCGGAATCCGAGCTCAGCAAGACCTTCCAGGACTACAACGACATCGCCGACGGGAAGAAAAAAGACCCCTTTGGCAAGAAATACTTCCACAACGGGCCCTTCTCTACCGACGACACCTTCCACGTCGCCCTCATGGAGCCCGTGCTGCACTTCACCATGGGCGGCATCGAGATCAACGACCGCGCCGAGTGCCTCAACGCCGACCACCAGCCTTTTGGCGGGCTCTTCGTCTGCGGCGAGCTCGCGGGCGGCGTCCACGGCGCCAACCGTCTCGGCGGCTCCTCTCTACTGGGCTGCGTCGTCTACGGCCGCGTCGCGGGCGAGTCGGCGTCCAAGTACCTCTTCCAGCAAGTGCTGAACAACGGCGCGAGCCCGGCCGCCCAGCGTCTCGGCCAGATCTCGCTGCACATCGACCCCGCTCAGCCCGGGCGGGTGACAGTGGACTGGGCAGCCGGCGCGGGTGCCGGGTCGGGCGAGAGCGCGCAGGCGCAGCAGGCGCAGGCGTCGGCGGGGCCGGTGATGCCGACGCAGGGCAAGTCCGGCGACGCCAAGGACCCGGGCAAGGTGTCGCAGCCGAACAGCATCGAGGACTTCCGCGTGCCGGAGAAGGAGTTCTCCCTGGAAGAAGTGGCCAAGCACAATACGAAGGAGGACCTATGGATCGCGGTGAAGGGTGTGGTCATGGATGTGACGAACTGGGTGGATGAGCACCCGGGTGGGCCGCAGGCCCTGTTCACCCACATGGGCAAGGACGCGAGTGAAGAGTTTGAGATGTTGCATGATGACGAGGTCATTCCGAAGTATGCGGCCTCGATTGTCATTGGGCGGGTGAAGGGGCAGGAGGTGAGATTGGAGTATTAGACTGGGCGGAGATGGGTGGGTGGAGGATGGGTAGAGTTAGGTGAAGGATGTGCGTGTAGTGAATTTTGTGGAAGGAGATGGTAGCTTCGGAGAAGATTACTTGTACATTCTGCATTGTAGGTGATCGTATTTCAAGTCAAATCTTGCATCAGCTTTGGTCTAGTACGTTTGTCCGAATATCTCATAGTGCTTCACATCAGCTAAATCAAATGTGTCTGCGATGGGGTTTTGGTGGCATCATCAGGCCGTCGTACGTATTATCAAGCACTGAGTGCGCATGTCGTAGGGCTTTTCAACCGTCCGGCACATTTTGGAGCACCATGATATCTTGAGTAGGACAATTCAGGTGTCGGCGAACTTTCTTACAACTCATGTCATCGCTTCTACCAATCTAGCTCAGACCGAACGCACGGCCCTAATGCAACAGAAAAACAAGAAAAAATCACAGAAACCACTCATTCCCAGAGCTCAACGCTACCAGAGGCACCAACGATATGCGATCCATCATCACCATTCATCCTCCTCCTCTCTTCGACTCATCGCCGCCTGCCTCGCTCTCAGAGCCTCCGCCAGCCCGCCAGCAATCCCCGGCCCCGCTCCACTGCTCGCCTCCGACGACGCGCCATTCGCCTGCTGCGCGCTGCTGTACCCGCTATCCCTCGGCGCAGGCGGCGGAGCGGGTTTCCTGCCCGCAGGCCGCTTGGCAGGAGGCGCGGGCGGGGCCGATTTGCCGGAAGAGCCGTTGGCGGTGGGTCGTGGGGGCGGGGGCGGCGTGGGT
>JAGFVP010000508.1:0-11976 GCA_021031095.1 Bathelium albidoporum
ACAGCTTCCCCCCAGTTTTTTTTTTTTTTTTTTTTTTTTTTTTTGGATAAATACCTGAATAGGCGCACTCTGATGACTGGGGTTTGTGCGTAACTCTGTGTGGATAATCGCTACGGGAATCGCAAGCCGGAGACGCCGTATTTAATTGGAGGGGCAAGGAGAGTCTATTAGATGTTAAAGGCGTGAGGCCAGGAGGGATAGGCTAGATTTAGAAGAAGGTCAGTCATGCGCCTCGACCAAAAGAGCATACAATTGATAGGGTGAATCAAGGTGAGCCAGTGGCAAGGACAAATCCTGGATGATGAGGCATCCCACTGTCACAAATAATGCAAATGAGGGTCACCATAAAGTGTATGTTGCAAGATAGAGGCGCTGCTTAGATGTTCATTGCTACCCTCATTGGCTGACCTGATATATATCTCAGGACGGTATGCTCTTTTCATACAGAGTAGACCAATGTTGATTCCGTGTTCATGCTGAGGCTCAGCGTTAAGGATCATATTTCGTTAGAGCTTGTCGTTATAGCGTGGCTCTTATTGTATGCGGAGGAAATTCTTAAGCGGCACTATATGTCAATCAAATGGATCGTACAATGAACGTGCGCCTTGACAAAGCTGCATATGCACGACCTTCGAATGACGTAGAGGGATGAGCTGATGCGCTGAGATTCTAGCACCCATAAGCCATGTTAGTCCCCGTCCTTCGTGTCACACTTGACCCATCGTAGAGATAGCGATAATGCAGATGGAGGAGTATGGTCTTTCCTTCCGCACGATTATGAACCGGGTCCTAGTCAACTATATGAATACTCTTACTTATCGAGGGATTCCTCCTACGCCAGGAATGGTTTGAGTTTTCTGCGAAAATATGACTGAATACTATCCTGGAAAGAGCTGGGTATCGCGCTTTGTCATTCACAACAATTCTGAGCTAAATAGCGACTATTTGAAAACAATTGATGCAAAGCGCGTACGTGCTGACAGTTACTGGCTGTTGGAGCATTATTTTGAGCTAGTAAGTAGCTTAGAATTGTGTTGCTAATATACTAATTTTTGAATATACACATGCGAAAATCGAGCAACATGGAATCCTCCCCAAAAACATATACAATTTGGATGAAAAGGGCTTTCTTGTTGGTTATTTACAAAAATCACGTCGGATATTTAACCGAGAAGCTTATGAGCAGGGTCGATTAATGGGTGCTGCGTGTTACGGAAGTAACAGATGGAGGTCTGGAAGCAGCATTAGTGAGGTTTGGAAGTGGCTTTGAGAGGTTCGGAAGCAGCACCCATTAGCAGCAGCATGTATATAAGCAGCCCGTAGCCCACTTCTCACGAATTCAAGCTTCTCTCTTCACTTCGTTTCCAGTGAATACCATAATACTGCGCATGACGGTAGTAGAGACTGGATCACAGTACTTGCAGGCATTTGTATGGATAGGACCGCATTGCCTCCTGGTTTGATCTATTCAGCATAAACTTTCAATATTCAAGACTCCTGGCTCGACGGATTCGACTCCAAAGAAGATAACACGTTCTTCGCGAGCTCACCAAGTGTCTGGACGAATGAGCAGCTTGGTGTTGAATGGCTCAGTACAATATTCGACCGCTCCAACAAAGCAAAAGGGCGAAATGGAAGAGATCCACGCCTTTTATTCGTTGATGGACATAGCAGCCACCTCTCAATAGCCTTCCTTAATTACTGCTCAAAGCATAAGATCCATCTCGCGCTTTATCCACCTCATTCGACTCATCGGCTTCAGCCCTTGGATGTGAGTCTCTTTGGGCCACTTGCGAGTTACTACTCCACCGAACTGAACAAGTGGATGTCGATCCACCACGGCATGGTCAACTTCTCCAGGAGAGACTTCTGCCCTTGCTTCAAGCGTGCTTGGCAAGCTGCCTTCAAGGAATCGAATATTCGAAGTGGTTGGGCGAAGACCGGGCTGGATCCATTTGATCCTTCCAAAGTACTCGACAAGGTGCGGAAATCGCAATCAGATCCACCAAACGGCACCGAGACCTTGTTACCAGTTAAGATTAAGACCTACCGAGACGCAAAGAACCTCATCAATCAAGCACTAGGGCCTCAGAGATCACCTGCTAACGATCAACTCGCCAACAGCTACCTCGGAATAGCCAGCGAGGCAGAGCTTTTGAACCACCAAATTTCAAATCTTCACCAAACAACTAAGCTTCTTAAGAACCGAAAGCAGAAGGGCAAGCCGGTATTCAACCCATCCGAGGTCACCAAAGCTCAGTTCCTGTCGCCGGCGAAGATCCAGCGCCGGCTGGATGAAAAGGAAGCTGAGAAGGCCGAGCAAGCTAGGAAGATAGCTGAAAAGGAGGCTGCAAAGAAGCAGAGGTAACTTGATAAGCAGATGAAAGCACTTGAAGCAGAGAGACGAAAGCATGAGGCTGCTGCTAAGCGCGAAGCAGCAGCCAAAACGAAACAGATAAAAGCACAGCAAAAGGATCAGGCTGATATGGTAACAGCCAAAATCAAGAGAGGAGAAGAAGCATGAATTCGTGAGACGCGGGCTACGAGGTGCTTATATACAGGGCTGCTGCTAATGAGCACTGCTTCCGTACCTCTGAAGCCACTTCCGAATTTCCATCTGCTGTTACGGCAAGAGCGCACGTGGGCACTGTCTGGCACGTGACAGCCCACTATTTACGCCGCTCTTCCTCCACGCCTTCACTTCTTAGTTAGTTCAGTTACAGATTCACTTTGCACTTCACCACTTGTGTCCTCAGTCCCCAGGCTTCTTAATATGCTACTTCCGTAACACAGGCTCAGCTTTCATCTCAAGCAGCTAAGCATTTGGTAACTGAACTAAGAGCAAGCCAATTGACCGCGCTAAAAGTCCCACGATTTCCTAATTCGGTAAATAAGGTTGCTGACGCTCCTGAGGTCTCTGAGGTGGGTGATATGGGTTCTTCTGGTGCGCGACCTCGGCGGCAACGACAGCTCCCACAGCGATTTCAAAATTAGTTAAACCTCATCAATCGATAGATCGCATTTGATAGTACAACATGCTTAATTATCGTAATAATTCATAGAGTGGTTGTGGTGCTATTAATTGCTGAAGAGGCGGAGCGCAGAAGACGAGATACCTGCATTAGGTGGCAGCCTGGGAACGACGGGTATCGATTTGGCTAAAGGTAAGTATTGCCGGGTTTCAAAGGGCCGCAAACTGGGCTCCTTCTAAGGCAATGGCCCAGAATAGGAATGCCAACTTTAGGTACCACTCGGACTGAATCACGTTGGCTCAGGTTGTACCCATCCTAGGTTGCTCAATGTAGCTCGGTGACAGCTTCGTCTGCTGACTCAGCACCCAGGCTACACTCCGATGTAACTCACATTCAAAAGCATGAGGTTATTTTGGCCTTGATGACGTTCCGCTATCAATCGGACGCGTCCTGACGGCCACACATGCGAACCTCGGTTAGAACTTGGCTTTCAGCCAGTCAGCATCCACGTCAGCTCAGATACGAAGGCAGATTTAGCTGACTTAATTAGGCTATTATACACAGTATTTTGAAGGCGCCTCTTCGCATCTTTATTTGTATGGTTTGGGGGCGTTTTTCGCCCTTTTCACTGCTTTTTCAAGGAAAGTTGGCCCTTCTGAACAAACAAAGCAAAATTTTCAGCAGTTTTAAGACACTTTCGTGACGTTGTCAACATAGCTCGTAAATGGGTATGCTTCGTCCAGGACCTCTTATGGGACGGTGAGCTCCTGAATTATAACGCATGCCCAGGCTACGGTGAAGCTCTCGTGAGCCTCGTTTCAGTCAAAAGTGCGTTCTTGTCTACCTCTGCAAGCTGGTCCGTCGACGCTGTAGACAAAGCGCAGATTACTCCAGTAAAGCCTCACCTTCCGGTAATTAACTTCGTTTCGTCGATAATTGCGAAGCTCCAGGTGATGATAAAAGCGTGATCCCAAGTTAAAACATTCGAGAGCGGCTTCTACAGGGGAGCTACAGTGACATTATTGATAAGGCATGACGCAACGTGGCCTCAAGGCTCAAAGCCATAGGCTCTAGCACGCACAGGCGCAAGTTCCAAAGCCATGGATTCTCACATGTTGGGCACAAGGCCGTTGCGCATCGCCTTGATTTTTGCGCAAGACTTGGATGCGTCGGTATCGAACCAGTTCAGGTATCTAACTATGCGCCGAAGGAGTCCAATTTTTGGGTTTAAAACGGAGCGGGAAAGCCTTACGCTAACGGTGTCGAGATGAATGGGTAACCTGGGTACGGACCACCACGATTTTTACACGAATTGCCATTCCCCGGCCCGTTCTCCATTGAACTTCAGGGCATCTAGATGCAACGATGAGAGAGGCTTTTTTTTTAATCAATGTGCATATCACTGGTTCCCGGATGATAGTTTCAGGAGTTTGAAGACTCAACTTTGCACTGTGCCTATGTAACGCACGAGGTCCCTTCTTATTCTAAAGAAGGCCTTACCGGGCTACTTCGTGCCCTTTGGAGCCTGTTTGGCCCCCGCTCGCCGCTCTAAGGGCTTGTCTAAAGCAGCGAGGCTTACGCAGACATAAGTAGCATCTCGCTGACCCGGAAAGGGGTCAGCGAAGCGCAATTGAACTTATCATGCCCTATCGTACTTTGCTTGATCCATTGTGACTCTAAAGTATTCAGCCTACTCGACATGGAGGGAACACTAGACGCTGCAGTACTTGTGGTGCTTAGTGTTCGTTACAGCCTATGCATGAACTGATCGTGTCCACCAGAGCTTAGTAGGGTTTAAAGCGCGATTTCATTAATTTGCTAGGTAAATTATGCTTGGTCCAAATCGATGGTGTGTATGCATGCGAAGGCGAAGTTGATCGGCGTCATTATGGCAATATCCGGCTTGCTCTATTCAGAGGGAAAAAAGGGGATGGGAGAATAAACGCTACGAAAATCAGTTCCGATACACATTCGACTCTTGCTTGTTTAGATTTTAGCTGGAATTGAAGTGTTTACTATTTGATTTGCTACTGGATTTATTGTGAGGCCGGCTGACTCTATTATTAATTCGTTGCCCGGCGTGTTGCTAAGCTTGATTTTGGGCCGACGCAATTCGCTGGCTGACTTGCTGCTTAGCCTCGCAGATGCAGCAATGGCAACGAAATCATCAAATGCAAACTTATATGCCAATGGCTATAGCAACGAGTAGACCTACTTCTAAGCCTGGTCCTGGGTGCTGGCTGAGATGTTTGCCGCAGTGATTGATATAGTACTAATTGAGGTTCCTACCCTTGTGCCCGTTGTTTTGCCCGTTGTATTGCCTGCTTCTGTGCATGCTGGGTTGCTCATTAAGTCGCTTGCCGTGGTGCTTATTAAGATGCCTGCTATTTCGTCTGCGATTTCGCCTGCTGTTTCGTCTGCGATTCCGTATGCTATTGTGCCTGCTTTACGGCCATTATATCTGGCGAGGTGCTCGCTGTGTCAGAGCATGCTGCCCTACTGTTTCCTTTGTTACTCAAGCTGCTTCGCCTGCCGGATGCCTCGGAAGCTGATCGTTCAGCAGCTCCTGAAGGATTGATCCTATTCGGAACGTCCGGAGATCTCTGTGTATATATCCAGGTAGTTTGTCTGCTCGGTCTGGGAGAGACCAGCTCAATAGAACCTTAGTTGATGCGATCAACCTGTCCAAATCAATATAACATCACGCTGAGATGCCCATTGAGGTGCTCGGTAAGGTGTTCGGTAAGGGGTTCTGCAAGGTGGTCGCCAAGGCCTTTGTTGAGGTTCCTGCTGTTTTGCATGCTGAAGTGCTTGCTGAGATGTTTGCTGAATTGGTCTGGGTCTCCTATAGCATAAAGGTTCAGACCTCTGAATGTCAAACTCATGCAAGACCACTGCTTGAGTCAAGCTGAGCGATGACTCAGCTTGAAACCAAATGGCGCAGAAGTTGGCGAGACAAGATTAGATACTTGAATACTCTGAGGGAAATGGGCCTTGGATACGATAGCGAATCCTGTATTGAGATGGAGCTTGACCAGCACCGTCTCGCGGACGTCGAGACTCTTGGAGACCAAGCTAGACTGTAAATCCTGGCCTTGCGGTTCAGGGCGAGAAGCCTCATTCGTTTGGACTGATGTGGCGAAAAGGCGTTCAGCATGAGTCTGAAATACCACTGCCCGAATGGAATTACTTGCGTGGTCGTGGGTCATCTGGTCACGAAAGGATGTTCCTCGGCTTGTGTGGCTGGCTCGAGTCAGCCCGAAAAGTACTAGTCGTAGATCTGGGCGAGCGGCACGACCCAGGGCGAAGATGATCCAGACGTTCTAGGACATCTCCAGTTCTCAATCAGGATGGATAGGCTCCTGCTCTTCGAATAAAGTCCTGACTAAAGGAGAAATCCCAGGGTTCATGAGAGCCGATCGCAAATACGCTTGCCGGATCAGGCAAAGACCAGGAGGTTACCATTCATTACAATGCGTACCTGAATACTTCTGGAGACAGCCCCCGTAGACCTACAGGAAATCCTGCGCGTATCAGTCCCACCTCTGCTCATTCCGAGACCAATCTCGCCAGTAAGGTCGGCTATTTGCCATGCGGTACGATGCAATATACTCGTCCGAGGAAACGAAACATGATGAGCACGCAAACTTATGAAGCCTGCAGGCGAGCCACGGTATCGTAATTGACGAGCCACACTCTCATTGGTCATAAACCTATGAATCGCCCACTCTCGCTTTTTCACTCGTTCTAGCCTGTACAGATGAACATCTGGACCTGTTCTCTACACGACTCGGCTGAGATGGCTCCCTGTGGCTTGCTCGGAGTGAGCTGGCCTCTCGGCTTAACCCGCTCAAATGGTTGCTTGGCATTGAAATACTTAAATTGTAACCCCTTCCGCGTCCTACATCGGGTCTTAATTTCTCGCAAGTAAGAACAAATATTTTTTATCATGACTACCAACTTCAATTCATCCGGCTTCACCGAAGTCCCAGCAATGGCTCCAGCGGAGTACCCCAAGAAGCGAATCATTGTCTGCTGTGATGGAACCTGGCAGGCTTCCAATCATGGTACAGCAAATATCCCTTCCAACGTTGCCAAGATCAGTCGAGCTGTCGCCAGCTTAGAAAAGACCGCCAGCGGAGAATTCGTTCATCAGGTTGTATACTACCATGCAGGTGTTGGAACTGCCACAGACACTGTGAAAAATGCCGGATTTATCCAAGACCAGATCGCAACCCTTGTCAAAAAGTGGGAAGGGGGTGTAGGAGCTGGTCTGGATGAGAACGTTTGCGAGGCCTACAGCTTCATTGTAAGGCATTTCTGAGTCTACGATACTGTTCCGACTTCTCCCTTTGACTCGAGGCAATAGGTCAATAACTACAACCCCGGAGATGAGCTATACTTCTTCGGCTTTTCGCGCGGCGCATATACGGCTCGTGTAACAGCTGGCCTCGTGGTCAGTGTTGGTGTTTGCACAAATCCCATGATGGACTCCTTCTATCGGATGTATTCGACATATAGATTGAAAGAAGCGGGTGAACCACTTGAAGATACAGAATGGGGCAAATCCGACGATGGCAGAACATGGTTTAGCCGTGTGCACCAACACCCTACCATCAAAGTTGTTGGTGTCTTTGATACGGTATGATTCTTCCGCGTCCTGCGATGTTCATATTCCATACAACAATTTGTAGGCATCAACTTCAGATGCCACTCCTTTCTATACCAAGGTTTGATGTGGAAAATACTTAAGGATTCACTGAGGCCCAGTGGAAGAGCAGCACATGGTAGCGAGGTGCAAGCATCTATGGCAACTAAGCTGAAGCAGACTAGGAACTTGAAGCTAACAAGACTACATAGGTTGGGGCGCTCGGTTATCCCGACACCGGCAAAATTGATGTGACGAAGTGGAACAAAGCTTTCGGTTTCCACAATACCAATCTACATCCCGAGATTGAGTGTGCATTTCATGCCCTTGCACTTGATGAACATCGTCGACCATTCAGCCCTACACTGTGGTCGCTACCTCCACCGGTTGAAGGCCGGCCCCAAACGAAGAAACTCATTCAGTGCTGGTTTCCTGGTATGCACATCAATATCGGCGGAGGCAGTTCAGACGTTCTTGAAGAAGAGAAGTAACATCTTACTGATATGGAGTCCATGGCGAACATTACTTATGCATGGATGGTTGATCGCGTTCGTGAGAATACGGGCCTCTTGTTCAGTGAGGACGCCATTCGGGATGTCGTTTTCCGCTACTCCGACGCGGTCTATGTTGTCGAGAATGCAGACGATAGCCGTAAAGGCGGTCGAGCTTATCAAGGGTGGGGAATGGGACCGGTCGCTGACAGCTTTGAGAATATGAAAGCGGGAGGATCCATGACAAGAACTCCAGGCCATTATCCTGAGAAAGGCGTTACGCATGAGTACATCCATCCCGTCGTCGCCTATGCGAAGCGACCAGACGCACAGAGCAAATATAACTCGCCCGCTCTAGAGGGTTTCGTCCGAACAAAGCGTACGGATTCGAGAAATCCAGGTTACAACTGGGTGAAGACTTACAACAAGTCTCAAGAAAAGGGGAAAGGCTCTTGGATGCCATCGCTCTCATACTTCTTCGGCAAACCCACCAAACTAGAGGGCAACAAGGTGGTAGTTGAAGTTCCGGAGTTCATCATTCCCGGGGATGATGATGCACATAAGAACATCGAGCGTTGGCTGATGACGAGTTCGTCACAACATCGACAGCAAGGCCTTGCCCCAGCTAGTTCTGAGGAGCAGAAATTGCATTCCGAGCGGGCAAAAGTATTCGAGGCTACTCGTGAATTTATCCAACAACTGGATAAGGACAATAATATCGAGCAGTGGGTGCCCAAATTTGACACAAGTGGTCAGACTGGTTTCACTCAAGGTGGCTTTCAGCCTGTTAAGAAATAGCTTCGAGGTTGGCCAATGGGCTTTAATCTATTCACAGCTGACAGCGGCGGGCTTCATTGCAAGCATAATCGTTTTTGACCAGGGCAAAGAGTTAGATGGGCGTTAAAGACTCTGTCAACCCTATCGGACGCATCTGCCAAGTATTTGCAAATAATGATTGGATCACGCAGCCTTGCTCTGCCGGCAGCACACCATCGGGCACAAAAGGAACTGTTGGGAGGGGAAACGAAACACTTGATTGTACAATTCCGAAATATTTGAAAGTAAAGATATCGCAAATCAGATCATGACGACCCCAAAATAGGATTTTTGGTTTGAATAATATCGGGAATGCTGACAAAATGTATCAAACAAATGAATCGCTACGATTTGGGTTGGAATTCCATGCTTGAATTGTATACTTGAAGTGTTTGGTGCGCCCCACCAGGCATCCTCACATATTCTGAGTAGCACAGACCCTGCAATGCAAAGCTTCAACAACTTCATAAAGGAACAGAAATATCAGACTCAATCATACCTACTCGAAATATCTTCCATTTACGTAGCAGGAGTTCAATAACTAGGCAGCCGAGTAGCTTTGAAGACGTACGGTGTTGTTTCGAGCCGCAGAAAGTGCGCTCCGGAGATAGCGCCTACGGTCCTCCTGCTCAGTCTTGTCAGATGAGTCTCTCCTTTCCCCATCTCCTCTTGGCTTGGAACGTATGCAGAGTACCTGATACTGTATCATGTGTCTCTCTGCAACATGGTGTTCCGCACATTTCAAAGGCTGCATGAAGCACCGCATGGTTTGGCCTGAACTACGCAGAGATATGCCGCATGCCTACAGGGATTCAGCAGAGCTTCTAATCAACAAGCTCTTTACGCGTAGCTGCTCGATGCACCAATGAGAGATAGCAGATAAATGAGCTAAATATAGTATTTAGGCAATAAGGCGTAGTTCAAGGCTGAGTTCGATATGAAACATGTAAGTCGGCGATGAGCCTCGTTTGCCGCCCATTCTCTCTGCTTCCTTCCTTTTCTCTTCTTTTCCTCTCAGCCTGATTATAAGATATCCCGCCGACTTACTGTCTTGACGCAGCTTCTTACACAGAGCTCCCTCATTTGGTTTATTCTGGAAAACCTCACTATAGTCCAATTTGTGCTGTTCTGGCCGTGGGCCTCTCCCTAGCCCCTTGACTGGAGGAGGACCTTCTCCTAACACCTGTGTCTACGGACTGCTGTCTCTGCGCTTCATATATCCACCACCATGGACGCTGCCGGTACCATCGTCGGCGTCCTATCCCTTGGTATCACCATCTGTGATGGCATCATCAAATACTGCCGCCCATGAAAAAACCAAGATGACGATGTACGAGTACTGATGACCCTCGGTGAAAGGCTGAAACAGCTACTTGGAGATCTCGATAAACGGCTGCAGCCAAGTCTCGCTTATGATCCTAGTATTCTTCAACAGGTGCAGGGTTCTATCCAGGACTGTGCAAGACATATCGATTCTGTGATTCGTCTGAGCGATAAGTACACGCTTGATCGGACCAGTGAGCTGAAAGGGAAAGCAACAGTTATAGTTCACAAGCTCAAGTTCCCGTTTGAAAAGGAAGCACTTGATGAACTGATAGAGATTGTGGTCGCCTTCCGTGGAAACGTCGACATTGCTTTGCAGGTCTTGTCCACGTACGTCCTAATCATATCTCAAGATACTAATCTGACTGATGTCAAATCAGTAATCTCGCTCTCACCAACTTCCAAGCCGTTCAAATTTTTCGTCACGAGAACAGCATGATGCACAATCAAGTAGTGGGGAAAATTCAGGATACCAGCAGGCAAGTTACACAATCGCTCGCTAAAGAGTTGGCGCAAGGTTTGCCAGCATTTGAAAACTCTTTAACATTGTCTGTAGCTCAGCGAACTGAACATTCAACCGCCTCGATCGAAGACAAGATTTCGCAGTCCTCGATCGCTATCCGTGGAGATTTACAATCCTCCCTTGTGCTGCAAAGAAAGCAATTTAATGCTCTGGAAGAGCAAAAACTTCAACTCAGCTCCTTAGCACAGTCACTCGCACAGCTTCAGCCTTCACAAAGACTTGAAGAGGATTACCATGTTCTACCGGAACAGAATCGTTCTTCAAGTTCCAGTCGAAGGAAGGCAGAACGAAACGTGTATCGTCCACCCCGCGGAGGCTCGGCTCGCTGTAAGTGCAAACCAACTGCCTACATTGAGAGCTTCTATTCGTCATTTCGGTGGGGTTTAACCAAGCAAAGCGAAGTCTATTTTATTCACGATCGAACTTGTCCTCTGTGGTATACCTCTAGGAAGGATACAACCTACCAAGTAAAGTTGCTACTGTTCCAGCAATTCCGAACCTGCGGATCTGTGCATATTAGCATAAATCCTTACGCTGCACTTTCCGGATGGAGCTTTACACCACAGAATCTGAGCTGCAGGCATGTAGTTGCACATGATGCACCATCTTTCGAGGTATTATACAGGTACACTTGGTCAGAAGTATTAGAAAGCAAGGGACTTGAGGACACAAGTGTGGATTGCATTGATTGATCTGATCTGTTCTGTTCTGTCTAAGAGAATATGAAGGTGTGGAGGAAGAGCAGCATAAGTAGGTGCTGGCTAATGGCTGCTGACTAAGGCTGCTCTTGCCGTAACACTGGATTCTTTCCGACGAAGTTCTTGGGCCTGGTACTGAAGGGCTGGAACACGTCCTTTTCATCACGCTTCGCATATTCTAAATAAGCCAGATCGTCAGATAAGAGCCAGCACTCAGGCACAAATCATTCAGAACGTACGAAATTGGCATCAGAGCTGTATACTGTCAGAGAGCAGACACTTATAATAATATTCCAGGAAGTTTATTAGTAAAAAACTTCTGATTAAAATACTAAGTTATTTTTTCTGGAATAAAATAACCGGATATTACACCGTCGTTAGTTTAAGTTTTATATTTTAAACCACTAAAAAATAATAAATATATACTTTGTTGAGAATATGCAGTTCAGTAGGACAACGTAAGTTGGGTGGTTATCCATAACGGGATTAGTGTGTGGAGCACTGC